>JAVTVY010031522.1:0-132447 GCA_036873755.1 Hanleya hanleyi | reverse complement strand
TATATATTCAAACATGCAAAGTTGCAGGACAATGATCGGCTCTCAGGCTTTCTTGCCTTCTCTCTATCCTATATATAGTCCTATACATGAAAGTAAAATGTATATTAGATAAAGGTGTAAAAATTAGATACTAAGTCCTATACATGTATATGGTCATTTCAGCACATGAAACCCATAATAGAGGGATGAGGAAATGAGCACCATATAATTTGCGGCAGTTGGAATTTCGTTCAGGACAAAACTATAGATTCTTATAATTACCCCCAAATAAAGAGCTAGGCAAACTTATTTAGACATGATTTTTTTTATATCATCGACCCTTTGACTGAAACCCGGCGGCAACCCACACCTTTTATGTGTAAACGCTGATTGCAGAAAGGTATTAACTTTGTAAACGACCTATAATAACAAGTTCCAAAGGACAGTTTATAAAATCTGAAGAGTTTAAAGCTTTTCTCCCCCTAGATACTAATTTTATAGAATTTCCCAGTGTACTCGAAGTCCTGAAGAATGCTTCGTAATGTAAGTTTGACATAAAGGAGTTTACCAAGCCCCGGATACTTCCATTCATATCCCTACATATTTCCTTTAGTAAAAAATGTGAAAAGGTGTAAAACTTTTTACAAAACTCGGAAAATCAAAAGAAAATATAAAGTGCGAGAACTTAATGAAAATAATGGAAGATGTTTAACAGCATTGAAGTTGGAGGCAACATCAACGACACTACGCTGAGATGGTTTCAATATTATAGAATAATTAATGGCATCTTGCGTACAAACTTTTTTGCAAATATAATTATCTTAGAGGTTAGAACGTTTGGCACAGGAAAATGGGACGGTATTACACTCACTTTCGAATTGTGGTAAAGTTAAGCCAATTTCACAGCCAACAGAAAAGTGGTTGATGACAAATGCAAATATTCCCGTGGGGCTAAGTTTGAGTACGGTTATAATCAGATTAAGCGGGGAAAGAAATATTATACTGAACTTTATCATTATAGCAATAAAATACCAGATTTACAAGCAAAAGGTACGACAGAAAAAGCCAAAACATTGTTTATATCAAGAAGGAGTTACAAAAACTATACACCATTAATAGATATAACTGTTAATAAATGGGGACTGAGCTGGTTTTAACCGCCAGTGGTCATCGTTCCAACTCTCATTCACAGAAGAATTACCCTCGGCCGCTGACTGATGCTCAACTGTACAGAAAATTAGAACTTAATATGCGAGATAACTATTCTGATATTCCGTTACCTCAGACCAAACTGCATACATCCAGCTGTGGGTAACAATATATTTCGTTAGCAGTCAGTCTTTCGAGTATTTAATGTCCTAAGAAAACATACTGTGTTACCCACTGCATCAGTTGCATTATTAATCCAGTGCAGTTTAAGCCAGGTGTTTAGTGGTTGGAATACCACACTAACATGTATAGACAACATGATGGGTGCTTATTCTCATATATATAGTAAGACTCTGCTGATCGACTGTTACCTGCCCTCTGTACATTTAATTCGACAAATACATGTAAGTTTATTGTTTTGATGAGAAATTCAAGCCGTACGACGTCGGAAATTACAGGACTAGTTTTTCTGGGTATTCTTTACCAGGCTTACCCCATGTTTACTGCATTGTTTGAGCTGATCTGTCTCTTCAGCTCCCGAGCTAGCGTACCTAATTCCGCTTAATCCGGTGTTAGGGACCGTGTGGATACTTCATAGTCTCCATATGAACATCTGCAATAAATACGCGACTGAGATAGTGAAAGAGAAGGTCCGCTTCATTTTATAGAGATATAGGTCAAATTATGATGTGCCTGTAGGGCTATCTGTAGTTTCCTTCAAATCCAGTGAAGGTGGATATATATCCTTCACTGCGTCATTTATATTTTTGAAAACGCCTGCATATAGTCATATTCATAAGAGAACAGATATAGGTCAGGCAACAAGGGTGCACAATTAGTATTGGAATACTTTTAAGCTGTTAATATATTGTGTTGCCAAATTTCACATAGATATTTTTAATGGGAAATTCAAACAACTCTATAAACAAAGAAACACCCTATGAAAAACCCATTTCATATTCCATATAACAGCGTTAGCATCAAATTCAAAAAGGCAATCATAGTATACATAAACATAGGCTAGTTTCCTGCAAGAGAGAAGCGGTCAACAGGTTTCAATGATTTCAAGACATCATTATGTTCCAACAATATGAAATCCGTATCGCTGTTTCGTATTCTTAATACATATGATATTCGTTGTGAAGTCGTCACTGTGACGTCATCGAATCGGCCATCTTTGATTTTTTTTTTACATTTTCTGGTAGACCTTGACCCAAGGGTATAGTGTGGCCCCTGTAAGATTAGTCTGGGCAATCTAGCTGAGTTTTTAGCCTCAACAGAATTTTGTTCACAGATATGCATTTCTGATAGTTCCCAGAACAACAAACTAAATGTCTACTGACTTCTATTTGGAGGAGATATGACTTTTTTGAGAAAAAAGATACCACCTCTTATAATATATAATGAATTGCATATAATCAAGGTAGAATATGGGATTGTGCGTGTACAAGTAGAGTTTATTATCTAAAAATCCAATTAATACATGATCATGTAGGATACAATTTGTCATTGCGGTGAATCTATTTGCTCATAAATGTAACTAGCAAAACGAGAGTTCAGCATCAGGCTATGTAATCATACATGGAAATATCCAGCCAGTTGGCATTATTTCAATTATCATTGTCACCCGAAAGAAAATCCTCTCCCAAAGTGAATGAACTGATAAGCTGTGATATACTTCCTTCATAAATACCACAGATAATATTTCCACAAAGCAGCTCATGGAGATATCACTCTATTATCACAAACATGCGCCTTGTTAAAAATGCAGCTCTGCCAATCATTAATGATACAAGATAAATGTTGTTCATGAAAGTAGGATAATTCTGCAGGTCTTAAGATATCATTTAATTATCAAACAAATAATACTCTTGATTATAGGCAAAATTGACTTTCTACCGTGAACAAAAAAAATAGCGATGTTTCGTACAGATATTCGATAGTTGATGTCTTTTATTGTTATTTCCCATTAACGCTGCTATATGTTAAGGAAAATTTCTCAGTTCTACCAATATCAATATCAGTCTTTGTCACTGTCATTTTCGAGGCCTGAGATTGATGAGTTTGCACAATTCATCAGTCATCTGCCATACTTCTTACAGGTGCCTCTGCTTTAGCTGCAATGTGTATCAGGTGCCACTGCAAGAAGGATTGCAGCTGAAGCAGATGCACCTGTATGAAGCATGGCCTAAATTGTTCAAGTGTATGTCGGGAATGCAAAAGACTAACCCGTACAAACTCATGAAACTCAAATCTCGGAAATGACAGTGACGAAGACTGATATTGGAATTTTTATAGCTGTGAAATCTTCCCCAACAGATGGCAGCGTGCATGAGGAATAACAATAAATATCATCAACTATCGAACATCTGTACGAGAAGTCACTTCCAGTAATAATATGTTACCATGAACTAGAATTTTTCATCAGCATTTTTTCATTCGTGGAGGAACGTCAATTTTGCCTATAATCAAGAGTATTATTTGTTTGATAATTAAATGATATCTTACCATCTGCATTATTATTCTTTTTCGTCGACAAAATTTATCTTACACACAGTTGTGATGGATCACTTATGATTGAAATAGTTGCATTTTTCATCAAGAAACATGTTTGTGATAATAAAACGAAATCTTCATAAGTTGATTTGTGGAAGTATTGTCTGTGATACTTATCCACTGAAAGGCAATATGTCAGCTTGTCAGTTCATTTATTTTCGGACAGAATTCTCTTTCGAATGACAATACTAATGGCAATAATGTCATAATGTAATAATGTATGACTATATAGCCTGATGTTGAACTATCTTTTTGCTATCTACCTTTATGAGCAAATCCATTGAGAATGCAAATGCTTTCACCACCATGGCATATTGTATCCTACATCATCACGTATTAATTGAATTGCTAGATGATCAACTGTCCTTATACGCACAAACCAATATTTTACCTTAAGTATGTGAGGCATAATTTTCTATTGTATACTATTAGAGGTATCTTTGTTTTTTTAAGCATCTCCACCAAATAAATTTAGGTGAACTTTTAGTATGCTGTTTGGGGAAATGCATACCGGTGAAAAGAATTTGTTGCAATTTGCTAGGGGTTAAACCACAGATTGCCATGGCTATATCTTCAATTTAATATCGGTAAAGTAGTTTCCTACGTTGATGGCTTCTCTTTTGTAAGAAATCATCTTGTATTTTTAATATTTTTATTTCATACACATTTGGAATTTGTGTTTGTAACATATGGAATTTGGAATTGTCATACGAAATATGTGTTTCCATTATTTTATGGATGACGGCTGAATATTGAATGTCGGATCTGACACCTGCTATGGCATTTATAATAATTTCATACAGGTAGCAGATATTAAATTCAGATGTACATACAAGCGTCTAATCCGTCATTCAATATTCATCCGTCGTCCATTAATCCAAAGAACTAATTCATATAACAGATTTATGGGTTCCAATGGGTAGTAATTGAGCACCCCTTTTGGCTGATCTTTATCTGATCTTTCATGAATCGTTTGAATACGACTATATGCCGACGCTTTCAGGAACCGATCAGTTCAAACCCCGTCCCTTCTCATTCACCAAACGCTATATAGACGATGTTCTCGCCGTGGATAACTCGCTGTATATATGACGCCGTGAAGGATATATATATCCACCTAAACTGGATTTGAATGAAACTACAGATATACCTTTATAAAAGTGAAGCGGACCTTCTGTCTCGTCAACTTTACGACAAGAGAGATGATTACAATTTCTACATCGTAAACTATCCTTTGCTCAAAAGTAACATTCCAGTGGGACATCTATATGGCGTGTACATATCACGCCTAGCAGCATTTGCTAGATCTTGTGTGAAATGCGATTTTAAGCAATGTCACAAAACGTAATCGCAGAAGCTTATATAACAACACTTTACTATCAAGCGCCTCCAGTCAAATTTTCTCAAATCTGGCGATATAAATCACATGCTGATAGCATAATACGGACGTAGCGTGCCAGATATAAGGCGTTACATTTCATAACTTGTGTCTATTTTTGCTTAACTCAGGGCTAGGGGATGTTTGAACCCCCGTACTTTAATATCCTCATGGTATTCATATGAAACATCACAATCACAGTGTGACTGAGATACAGCATTCTCCAGATAACGACTTTACAACGAAAATCATATGGATTACAAAATACTGATCAGCGATATGGATTTAATCTTTTTGGAACATCACGATGTGTTGCTCGCATCATTGAAAACTGTTGACCGCTTCTGTCTTGCAGGAAACCAACCTATGTTTATGTATACTATGACTGTTGTTTTCTTTTATTTTATTTTTTTTATTTGCTGCTAATGCTGTTATATGGAATAGGTCTTTGGATTATGGGCGCAGAAATTCTTTAGTGGACGACGGCTGAATATTGAATGAAGGACTAGACGCTTATTTAGCATCAAATTCGAAAGCTATCATAGTATACATAAATATAGACTACTTTCTATAGAGATAAGCGTTGTTCAGCGATGCCGGAGATGCCTTCTACATCCATATCGCTGATCACTACTTAAATTGTTTTACCACTGTTACAAATATTCATAATTATAATACACGCGCCGCACGGCGTGATGATTTATATCTCCCCAAGCACCGAACCCAGTCTTTTAAAAGAAGCTTTATTTACTCCGCCACTGTTTTATGGAATAGCCTTAGTGCTTCTAGTAAAAATTCTACAAATGTACAGTCTTTTAAAAGAGCGTATATCAAGTCGTATTTTAAACGCTAAACTTTGTTTTGAGATGACTTTGGTGCTGTGGCTTATTATTATTCTTTATGTTTATTTAAATCTTTTTATTATTATTTTTTTTAATTAGTTTATGCTATTGTATAATACTGTATAAGTAGTATATATGAGTAGTTGGTGTCTCAAATCTCCCCAAATCTCCCCAAATCGCCTCAAATCTCCCCAATCTCCCCAAATCGCCTCAAATCTCCCCGGGACTCCCCAAATCTCCCCAGGACTCCTCAAATCTCCCCGGGACTCCCCAAATCTCCTCAACTTGCCCCGAAGTTAATCGAATCTCCCCAACAACCGGGACATAGGTGTGACAAACAAGGGGCAAAACGGGGCAAATGAACAGTTCAGCGTTGATATGTGTTGAGAGGTGTGAAAAACAATGAGATCACTGGTGGTAGGCAATAATTGGAGTTTTTAAGGACTATTATTGAGGTAATTGTGGTTTTGAAGGAACAAATGACTTGATAATGAGAATAACTGGGATGGACTCTAACATTTCAATCATGTTGACACAAGCGGTTAGACGTGTGTTGAATGATTTGTATTACGAGCCATGGAATGCCTCAAGCTATGGCGGTGTGGGGAAATTGTATAAAGCGGCTCGAGAGCAAGGGCTGGGTGTGACTAGAAAGGATATATTAAAGTATTTAGAAAATCAGGACACGTATACGCTACACAGAGGGATACGAAGGCGTTTTAAGCGAAACAGAGTAATAGTATCGGGTATAGACGGCCAATGGCAAATGGACCTTATTGATATGCAAAGTCTATCTCGTTACAACAAAGGAGTAAAATACATTTTGATGTGTATTGATATTTTGTCAAAGTACGCTTGGGCAATAACACTGAAAGATAAAACTGGTAAAAGTTTGGTGGCGGCGATGAAGAAAATACTAAAAGAGGGTCGCGTTCCATGGAAAATTCAAACAGATGATGGTACGGAATTTAAGAATAAAATATTTCAAGACTTTTTGAAGTCACAAAATATAAAGTTCTTCACGACTAGAAATGAGGGTAAGGCTTGTGTTTGTGAGAGGCTTAATCGGACGATTAAAGAGAAAATGTTCAAATATTTTACAAGAAGGGGCACGTATACGTATATTGACGTACTCGACGCCATTTTGCACGGGTATAATAATACGTATCATCGAAGTATAAAGAGACCGCCCGTAGAGGTAAATGAAGACAATGAACAAGTAGTGTGGGACGTTTTGTACGGAGATTTATACAAGGGTGGTATGGCAGAGAAACCAAAGTTCAATGTTGGAGACTCGGTGAGGATAAGTAAGATTAAAAGGACTTTTGAAAAGGGCTACCTTCCAAACTTTACGGACGAAGTGTTTACGATTGCGCAAATTGTAAGGAGACAGCCTATTGTTTATAGGTTGAAAGATGCGCGAGGAGAAGATGTGGAGGGAACATTTTATAAAGCAGAGTTAGTAAAAGTTGATAAAGAGGACATGGTGTATAGAATAGACACAATTATGAAGAGGAGACAGAGAAAGGGCAGAAGAGAATGTTATGTAAGTTGGCGCGGTTATGACGAATCATATAACAGTTGGGTAGACGCACGTGACATTCAAGATCTTTGAACATATAAACAGAATTTGGTGGTTATGTTTTACAGTCGATATGAGTAGCTTCTATGTGACACTACCTAGTAACAGCAGCCTGCAAACATACCCCAGAAATTGTGCACAGGCTTATAAAACGCATCTGTTGGAAAACTTCAATTTAAGCGGAAGATGGGAGGTTGCTTTGGTTCATATACAATATCCAAATGCCTGGGAAAATGTAAACAGCAGAAACAACAAATTTCATTACGAAGATGGGAATGGTGCCGTAAAACATTACAAAAAGATACCCCAGGGATGTTATGCGGATGTAAAGGCCGTCATTTCGGAGATGCAGAAGGAATTAGGCGACTCGATAAAGTTGAATCAAGGCCGAACTACGAAAAGGGTGCACGTGAAACCGAATCCTGGGTATGCACTACACATAGATGGGGGCTTAAATGATTTATTGGGATTTCTTCCCAACTCAGTCATAAAGTCCGCAGATGTTGCGCCATACGCCCCTAATATGCACGGCGATATCAAAACGTTGTATATCTATACAGATATTGTCAGTTACCAGTTTATAGGAGATACTAGGGCACCTCTTTTACGCACATTGAGTGTACGCAATGATATAGCCCGTGGCGGAACTGTATCTGAAGCCTTCAACAGGCCTTTTTACATTCCACTAGAAAGGACAAGTTTTCATACCATAGAAATAAATATAAAGAACGAATTCAACGAATTGATTGCATTCGAGCGTGGAACTGTGGTCTGTACACTACACTTTAGAAAACAGGGCCTATTTTGACAAGATGCGTGTACCATACGTATGTAACGATAATATATACTGTCACTACTACACAGGTCAAATAGGTGGTTCCCTGCCGGGGTACCATGGTGGCTATGCGTCCCAGCGTGGGGGTGGATTAGGCAATATATTCGGTAGCTTGGCGAGAATGGCTCTCCCGCTACTGAAACAGGGTGTCAAAACATTTGCGCCCGTTGCTGGAAAAGCTATAGCGGGGCTATTAAACGATGTCGGCAGTGGTAGACGACTGAAGGATTCATTGAAATCGCGAGCTAAAGAGGCGGGACAAGGTGTGACGCAGGAGATTTTCCGGAAAGTGACAGGTGTCGGAAAGTCGCGAACTGACATGGGTATAAAAAGGAAGCAATCACGAAAAACCATCAGATCATCAAAACGTTTTAGAGCGACGGGAACAGGCCGGGAAGTTTTTTAATAGGGTTCATACGTTGGCAAATATGTCTTTACTACATGAACATTCTGAGGAGTGCGTGAAATCTGAATTAGACTTATTTAAATTGCCGTACACACAAACATCTATTGAAAAAAGTCAGTTCGTCGAATATAGACCACAAGCGGTTTTAACGCATGGCGGTCCTATTGAATTCAATATTAGTCAAAGTTCAGATTACATAGATTTGTCACAAACACAGTTATATCTACGCTGTAAAATAACAAAGTCCGATGGCAGTGATATTAATGAAGGCGAGAAAGTTGGGCCCATTAATATGCCCTTGAATAGCTTGTTTGGACAAGTTCAAATGTACTTGAACGGGCGATTGGTAACACCTTCGAATAATACTTACGCCCATCGTGCTTTTCTCGAGACCATACTCTCATATAGTCCCGATTCGGCGGATGCAGCTTTGAAATCTGAGTGTTTTTATCCGGATACCCCCAAAAAGTTTGACGAGGTCGACCCATTTGCTGAAGATGGCAACTCCGGTCTTTTAACAAGAGCACGTCTTATGGAAAAAAGCAAGACAATAGAGATGTTGGGACGCGTACACTGCGATTTGATGGCCCAGGACAAGTTATTACTCAACGGGCTAGATGTAAAACTGAAATTTTGTCCAAATCCGGACTCCTTCGTGTTAATGACAGACCAAGTGGATGCTGGGTATAAATTCATGGTCACCTACGCCTCTCTATTTATTAGAAGAGTAACAGTGAGTTCCGCAGTACGCCTCGGTCATGAGAAGGCCTTGGATCACGGTGCTGCTCGTTACTCGATACGTCGCGTAGAAGTCAAAGCGCTCAACCTCCCGGCCGGAAACAGAACAGGTCAAATTGAAAACCTCTACAACGGTCAAATTCCTCGCCGAATTGTTTGTGGCTTTGTGGATGATGATGCTTTCAGCGGGACGTTTGGGAAGAACCCGTTCAAGTTCGACCACAAAAATGTAAATTTTATTGCTGTCTATAAGGACGGAGTTCAGATACCATCTAAAGCACTGGAGCCCGATTACGATCAAGGCGATTATATTCGAAGCTATATGACGCTGTTCGAAGGTGGAAATAAACTATTTCAAGACAAAGGGCATTTGATACAACTACAGGACTACCCTTACGGGTCGTGTTTATATATATTCGATCTCACACCGGATAACTGCGAAGAACATTGGTCTCTTTATCAAAGCGGGTACGTGAGACTCGAAGTAAAGTTTTCAAAACCTTTAACAAAAACGGTTAGCATGGTCGTTCTTGGAGAATTTGACAGTATAATACAGATTGGCAAGCAGGGAAATGTAACCTTAGACTATTGATAGTGAAATATGGATTCGGCTCAAATAAACGAGCTGCTTGGCGGGGATACACACCTGCGGGAGAACAACTTTCTAGGCGTGTTTGCCAAAGACAATATACCATACCATAATCAGTATCCTTATTGCTACGTTACAAATATTGATGAAAGTTATAAAAGTGGAACGCACTGGGTTTCATTCTATCATATCGCACCATCAGAGTTGGAGTTTTTTGATAGTTACGGAAATTCACCTGATATTTACGGATTCTCGCACATAGCACATAGAAAAGGTAGCAAAGTATTGCATAACCCATATAGACTACAAAGTGAATGGACCACCGTATGTGGTCAGTATTCAGTGTTCTATCTCCTTCATCGCTGTAGGGGTATGCAGTTGTTCTCTATTATACAATTGTTCTGTGAAGATAGAGAGACAAATGATGTATCTGTAAATAAAGCTGTTAACAAGCTTTACAGAACACACTTTCCTTTATGCGATCTTGCCTTTGTAAAGGAACAAATTTCCAATGTGAGATAATATATACAATGCGTATATTGAATAAATATTTAAAAAACTATAATTAGTTTCACTGGTTCATTTTTGTTTATTAAACATAATAATAATTTAGTAATGCAACCAATTAGTTGGAGTGGTTAAAAGTTTCTGTTTATGTCTCCTAGTTCTCCGTAAGTTCGGGGTGTCCGTGAGAGTGGTTTCTTTAGCGCTGGCAACATTCAATAATTTGGTTCCGGCTTCAGGTTTCAGACGGCGACGTTTATTTCTGATCCAAATTTCTGGAACTCTTATGGCCTGTAGAGCCTCAGCGAATAACCTCCAACCTACTGGTTCAAAAGCCTTTCTTTCGATCAAAACATCGTTAACTAAATCCACGATGTTAGAGTTTGGAATCGTTTGTCCACGCAGATTTATCTCCCCTTCAGTATTCCAGGATATAACATGGGGGTGTTGCCTTATCCGACTCAGAATATTCCGACCATACGATGCTACTGAATTTGGAAGTGAACTCAATATCTCATCTTCTAGAGTAATGTTGTTTGGGTCAGTCTTCTCGGTTGGGCTCGATCCAGCTAGACGATTACTGGCATCACCATTTTTATCGATCGAAGTGTTCATAGTGCTGTTATGTTCGAGATTTAATAGACGTTGTTGCATGGCACTAAAAAGTCGCATCTTCTCATCGACAGTCTCATTTTTGTCTCTTAGTAAATCATCCATGTCTTCTCGTAAACTAGATTTCACGGAGTCAATTGGATTGCCACCCATCGGTTTATCCCTAACACACCGTTTCAAAGCGTCCAGTTCTTCTTGTGAAATGAGTACTAGTTTCTTCGTGTGCTCCATACTAAATTATCCAAACAGCATAGCCAGACTCTCTATGACCGGTTTCAGTATAGTTCCTAAAAAACCGCCTTTCTGCACGAGAATACCTCTTTTAGTTTTTAGCGGTATCTTTTTATCCACTATCAATCGAATCTTACTCTTGTGCCTTTTGAGTTTGTGTTTATCACACTCTTTTAACGGGATATTCCCACGCAGCGTATTCAAACAACACTCACACAATGCCTTCAGTTGGTCATTGGATGATTTTTCGATAATAGCCTTTCGTAGTTTAGGGTGGGTAGAGGCTAGGTGCCGTAGATAGGCCTCGTGTCGTTGCAATCGTACAGACATTATGAATGATCTGGTGCGAATGTGGACGTTATATTTAAACGCATGATGTGTAGGGCTTGCTCAATTTCGCGAGTCAGATTCTTCAAGCGCTGCCATTGGTTGGTTGTCAGATAAGTACCTATTATCGTGGCTTTGTTGTTGACAAATCGCCTGATATCAACGCGTATTCTTGCGTTGTACCTACAAATGCTAACTCGAAGCCCTTTTCCGATATCAAAGCTGGTAGTGCATTTTTCAACAGTTCCAAAGTTTTCGAGTTTGTTCGAATGGATATCTGACAGCGCATTGTTTGTCAACGTTTTGATCTCGCTATCAGCAGTGTTAGGACACGTTGTATTCGCGCAGTCGCAAGCACCAAAAAGCCTATCACTAAGTGTGCCTATGTCCGAATGGAGCGTGGCGATACCAGCTGTACCAAAAATAATCAAGCACAGAACGCTCAGGATTCGTATGGTCACGATATTCACGTGGACGTTGCTAGTTTTACTCATGTTGACAGCCGGGTAGTACATGTTGAAATACTGAGTTTGGTTCAGGGCGAGAGTTCTTTTATACTACTTGGGAATATAGACATAATGAGTCTCAGCGGGGAATATATTAGTACGTACTCGATAGTCCTCAATGGTGTTGGGTTTTAGATCGAGAAACAGGTATCCATACGGATAATTAGTTGCGTCCGCGAAGGCCTCTTTGATTAGTGTATGTTGGCCCATTTGTTTACCTAAACACCCCACTTGATCTGCCGACCTTGGGTTTTTGTAAAGTACGATATATTGGGCGTTGAGGCTAACCGTTCGACATTCTTTGCCTTTAGGAAATAAATTTTGCAGAATATAAATCACCGACAAATTAGAATGCCTGCCTCTGGAGAATAAACGACTTAAATTTTTATCATCTCCGGTTTCTCCCATGAGGTCGTCAATTATCAGACAATATCGGGTGTCTGGATTAAGTTTTTGGAATAAATCTTTCGGCAGCCCCTCTTCAAACTCTATATTGGGAATTTCGTGTCTAAGTTGGTCGTGAAGTGGTTGTGTTTCTCCGTAACACCATAAAATAGACTGAGGTTGTGGGTCTATCATATTCTCCCTCAATAGTTTGCGAACAAACACACTCTTGCCGCAAGATGTCGGACCTGATACGATGCAGTTGAAGGGATGGAGTAGCTTTAAGGCACACATGTTGACGCGGAGACGAATTATATTTTGTGCTTACACGGGCGACAGTATTTCGAGTTAAATACAAACGAATCATGTTGACAAAAAGCCATGGAAACACATATTGTTTATATTGCATACGAGCATTGAGTTTAATATGGTAGTATAAAAGTTGTACTCTATTTACGAATAAAAAATATTTCATTCTAACATTATTGTTTTCCAACCGAATTTCCCTATTTGAAATATACAAAAACCAAATTAGATAACTTGGTACAGCTAAATTCAAAACATGTACGAAACAGAAATTATATTCCAACTTTACTGTTTACCAAAACCTATTTTTATATTTCAAATACACAAAACACAAATCAGACATTACTAAAAACTGTATTAAAAAGATTTATGAAAACGGAAATTATATTCCATCAACAGTGTTTACCAAAAACTATTTTTCCATATTTCAAACATACTAAAACCAAATTAGATTATTTCAAATTTACCAAAATTTACATTCAGTTAGTTGTACATTCACAAAAACTAAACTCGAATTATTTAAAGACAGAACACTATATACACATATATTACATGTGGTTATTTACAATCAAACAAAATTAACATATTTTGAAATAGGGCACATACATGTTTGTACAGCACATACACAAATATTTATAAATATTTTCAGTTAATCATATTATGACAAATACAAAATTGTAACCTAAAAAATTCAAATACATAATCGATACAGGCTCCATTTCTAAAGATCTAAATATGTTGTTGACACCCCATCGGCTTGAACCTTTCTTTTGGGGTAGAAATAGCTCAAGGCGGCAGTGTCGAGCTGGTATGTGACAATCGAGTTGTTCTTAACTCTAAACCCCTTATTGTTCCCAACCCCGCTAACTTTTGACTGCAACACATTTAAATACCTTTCTCGTGTAAGCTTATTTCTATATTTGTTTATCCCTTTCGAACTGTATTTATTACTGCCCCCTTCCCCAAAACAAAAATAGGTTTTTGAACAGAGAGCCACTATCCCATTCCCGCTGTATTCAACTTTAAACAGACCCGGTTTGCGTTTGTCAAAGCGTTGGTGTTTTGGAGTGTCCTCGCGCGGGAACCAGAGGTGTTTATTCGCGAAATATTCCGCTCTGAGCTCTGGTCTGACTAACGAGTCGAGGTCGGGATGACTTAAGGCGATGTATGCCGAATCTGTGTCCATTTCCGCATATTCAAAATCGTCTCTACTTATATATTTGTCTATGCAGTCATAATAGAACTCCAACATACGTAACTTCGCATACTGATAGACGAAGAACCCGATCTGGAGTGGGAGGTCCATTTTGATAGATGATTTGCTGAGTTGCACCTCGTAACAGTCATCATTTATAGTATTCAGAGTTCTGAAATAGGACTTATTTACAAAGTTGTCCACCTTTTTGTCGTTGCAAACAACAACTCGTCTATGTCGTTCTTTGTTAGTCACAGTTTTTCCGTAGGCACTGTTGCCGAGCAATTTCATCGTTTCCCCTTTCAGTTTCTGTGTTTTGTCAACGTCACCGGCACGTCGAGCTTCTGTAACCCTGTCACCGAAAGATTTGAACGTGGGACTTGGAGTGTATTCGATAACTTGGTGAATTTTAGTTATCTTTAGTCCGTGTGTCAGGTACCAACGAATCAAAGGTGTAGCCATCAGAATCTTTTCACCGAACATACTCCCTATCAAGGATGGCCGAGGTCGTGACATTATATTATGTTCCTTCGCATATCCATTCATAAAGTCTCCAATGTCGTCAATGCCTATATTTGCATGCTTGAAAATAGGAGTCATTTCCGCGAACTTGGGCTTCAGATGCTCCGGAACATGAATATCCACCTCGACACATCCAAATATTGTCCCCTGTTCAATCTCTTTCAGTACGTTTTCTTCTGTCATGTAATATCGATGGTCATTCGGTCTTTGTCGGTCTTTCAAAAATTGTTTCAATTGTGGGTTCTCTTTTTTCATTTTGTCGAATTGACACTCCCACAATTTCTCGTAGTCACAGCCAGCCCGCAGTACCTCCTGTTTTGTGACCTCTATCTCACGCCTAAGTTCTGCTGGACTTAAACCGCGCCTGTCGTTATAGCGATAAGTCGTCGGTCCATCAGTTGTCTTATTTCGTGTCTTTGAGCATTCATGCCCGTGATAGTAGCATCCATGGAACTGAAAAACTTGTGGTTTGTTATTGTCGATAGAGAATCCGTCGACGGGTTTTTGGTTCTGTCCTATCCTTTTCTCTGTATTATTATACTTATGACGGATGCTAATATTACGAGAGTGTGCTATCCAGTCCAACCAGTCTACAGCTACAGCGTTACGTTTCTCTAATTTGAATAGTCCATTCTTTTCAGGATCTGGTCGTCGTCTGCTATACTCCCCTGTCGGCATGTCTTGCTGGATACTCCATAAATAGAGGGCGTTAGCATCGTAACCAACAACACCCCCACAAGTCTTTTCTCCGTTCCTGATTTTAGTTACACCCTTTTCGTGGTATCGGTTGAAAATTATTGAAGGGCCTCCCACAATATTATTTTTGAAAGTGTAATATAAGTCACTGTCACGGGTGTTGAAAAGAGTAAAGTAAGAGTCTATGTCTTGGAACATGTATTTCAATGTAAGACCTGGTACACTGATACCGTCTTTAAACATGTCGATCTTTTTGTCTTTGTAAAATTGGAACATTTTTTCCAAAGCCTGTATAAAGGGCGCGGTGTCCAAGTCGTTGTACCAAACTAGAAAGTCTTTCAAATTCGTCATGTCGTTTTCCACCCAAGCTCTCTTGCAATATTCATAAGTCTCGTCGTCGATTGGTTGTTCCTTCAAAGAGTTGTAAAAGTCGTCTTTCGTCGGGAAATCTGTAATTTGAGTCAATGTGTCAAGACCTGTTACTATGTCAAATGGGAAGGCCCCTTTTGCCATTGTGCAATCATAAGCTTCTAAAAATGCTTTGTACGAGACTCCGGGGGCTAGATAATTTTGTATGTCTAAAAGTTTTAAAGTTGGAGTGCCCAAAACCATATGATCGTTGTTTTTCTGGACGTGAAAATTTATTTTTCCATTTTCCAACAGAATGGGATATAAATATTTCTTGATGGCATTGATATCATATTTCCCCGAATTGAAACCCAAAACTGGTAGCTCGCGCAAGTACTGGTCAAAAGCGTCAGCCAAAGCGACGAGATAATGCTTTTTCGATTTGTTTGCCTCATCGGGACTTTGGGCCTCATCCTCGCTTTCTGTATCTACACTCTCCAATCCATCCAAAATCTCATCTAAATCTACATTCACAGAGGCATTCAACTGCTCATTCTCAGTTTCTTCACATATAACAGGGTATTCATTGGAAAAAACATCAGACATTTCAAACATGCGCTTCGCTTCCAAGAGCTCAAACACATAGTCGAATTTAGAACGTAAAATTGCATAACTTTTTGTACTCGCGGCCACAAGAAAATCGTACATGGCTTGTACAATAGCGCCAGGTTCCCCACTAGACACAAAACAACGTGGAGTGTCAAAGGATGGTATGTTTGTACAAACACTCACACTCATGGGAATATGTGTGCCCAGCCATAGTATTTTGTTCGAATCTGTCGCTGTTGACTTGTCGATATAACATTCGTAGTCATATGTCGCTCTAAAGGGGAAAAAACAGTCGTCTTCCGGTACGTGAACACCAACGTCTTCCAAACGCTCAAAAATAGTCTGTTTTCGTCTGAAGGCCCCTCCCGGAAATATATGTTTGATGTTTCCCTCGCATGAGACCACATGGCGCTGACAGTTGAAGGGTGTGGAAAAATAGGAATCACATTTTGAACATCGAAAATTTTTTGAGTATAATTTCCAGTCCGAAATGTAAGAAAAATGTTGTTCAAAAAGATTCAAATACAAACTATCACCTTTGGGGAACCTACAGGGTGATCTTCTGACTAATTGCGCTGCGATAGTTGAAGGGTCATGCGCGAGTGGCTCGAGAGAGTAAACTTGAACATTGACCTTGAATAGTTTTTCCATTTCTCCCAGCTTATTCAAACACACCCCTTTGAACTGATGGCAGGCACTGTTCGTTTCCGAAAGATATTTGTCCAAAAGCGCCTTAGTGGTTCGTTCCACGCAGCGTGGTGAATTGCCAACTCTTACAACCCCACGCCCAATCTGTGTATGCATCGCTAAACAACGGAAAAAACAAAGATTATCTTTAAATGGCGCATGCGTACTCCCCACTAAGCTATAAACGGCTTTATTCCTTTTAATATAGTCGGGAAGTTTAATACCGTCCTCAATACTACCAATCGGTTGCATTCTTTGAACGGTGACATAAAAAGTCACATTTGTTAAGCGTTCAACAACCCATTTGTGGAAGGTCTCTGAAGACGCGCCCACTCTAACAAATCGAGATCTCTTAACATATCAACTAACCCACCGAAAGTAGCCCTATCGTTGACTAACACGGGTGCATCGAACACCCGCTCGTTGTTACTCGGATAAAAGTATCTAAATTCCCCAGTTTCTATGTTACGGAGAACGAACCCGGTCGCCAAGTTAATGCGGAATGCCTGGATCTGGTCATCGAATATCAGCTGGAGATACCGAACCATATCGCTAATTTCCGACACCCTAAAATTGTACGATAGCTGAATACCACCAGCAGGCCTATGATAATTGGACCGGATTGTTCTCCAATTTTCCCTATAAACATTATGGAGGGCCACATTTATAGGCAAGTCGCCGTTGGCCAGTTCGCCTTCATTTTCGAATCGCGACTCCTTGCCCACCATTTCCGCTTTTTTGGCTTCCTTCATAGTAGCTTCCATAGCCTCCAGAGCATCGACCATATCTGCGTCTTCACCCTACAACAAGTATATCCTATTAAATTTGAATTTTAATTGAATAAACCCGTCCAACTTAATAAATTTGTGAAATTCAATTCGACAAAATGCGTGTGTACTCACCCAATTCACTTCCCCATCACTACCATGCTGATCAGTATTTTCCAATGATTCAACACATCTGCTCAACTCCAAATCGAGATCTTCATCGCCACTCTGTAGAACAAACAATAGGCAATTTAGCTATTTTATCTATGCACAATTTTAGTGTGTGTGATATCTTGTAATATTACCAACAGCTAGTCGTGTATTGCTTGACTGGGCGTGTTTAACCTTTATTTAGCGGAAGGGTCGTGAAAGAATTACTTACCCAGTTTACTTCATCCTCCGTGCGTACTTTCTTCTGGTTCTCGCGTAAAGATTCGCCACTTTTCCTTTTCTTCCCTTTTCCCTTGCCCTTACCCCTAGGCTTCTACTCACCATTTCTGTCCTCTGTCTCTCTCTTCTCACATGTAACAAACGCCCTTTTCCCTGTATTTTTAGTACTCTCACATACAGATGTACTAGCCGTCGGTTCGCTAGTTTCAGTAATGCCACAAGCAGATGAGCGCCTTTCGTGGGTTTTCAAATGCCGCTTTAAATTATCCTTCCTGTTAAATGTTTTCTTGCATAAATGACACATAAAGTTTTTATCGGAGTGTACTTCAGCCATATGCCGAGTTAACGCGGTCGACCTGTGTAAGGTTTTGCTGCATAAGGTACAAACGTGACTTTCACCCATTTTGCGACTATAAAATCTTTTCTACTATGCTATTCAACAAGTAGTGAAATTTAAAATATCTTCCCGATATTTATACCCAAATTCAATTCTGATATCCCAGCGCTCAGCTGAATTCAGACTTCTAAACTGTTATTTCTTAAAGTCATGTCAAAGCCAATATAACTGACAGATAATCATGCCAATGCGTTTAACAATATCACTGACTCTCGCTGAATACGCTCGATCAATTAATGACATGTGAAACACTTAGCACAAACGCCCGCTTCTCAAAGTAATTCAACCTTGAACAGGCCCAATCAATTAGTGAAGTGTGAGGCTGCTGTTACTAGGTAGTGTCACATAGAAGCTACTCATATCGACTGTCCACATAACCACCAAATTCTGTTTATATGTTCAAAGATCTTGAATGTCACGTGCGTCTACCCAACTGTTATATGATTCGTCATAACCGCGCCAACTTACATAACACTCTCTTCTGCCCTTTCTCTGTCTCCTCTTCAAAATTGTGTCTATTCTATAGACCATGTCCTCTTTATCAACTTTTACTAACTCTGCTTTATAAAATGTTCCCTCCACATCTTCTCCTCGCGCATCTTTCAACCTATAAACAATAGGCTGTCTCCTTACAATTTGCGCAATCGTAAACACTTCGTCCGTAAAGTTTGGAATGTAGCCCTTTTCAAAAGTCCTTTTAATCTTACTTATCCTCACCGAGTCACCAACATTGAACTTTGGTTTCTCTGCAATACCACCCTTGTATAAGTCTCCGTACAAAACGTCCCACACAACTTGTTCGTTGTCTTCATTTACCTCTACGGGCAGTCTCTTTATACTTCGATGATACGTATTATTATACCCGTGCAAAATGGCGTACGTCAATATACTTATACGTGCCCCTTCTTGTAAAATATTTGAACATTTTCTCTTTAATCGTCCGATGAAGCCTCTCACAAACACAAGCCGTACCCTCATTTTTAGTCGTGAAGAACTTTATATTTTGTGACTTCAAAAAGTCTTGAAATATTTTATTCTTAAATTCCGTACCATCATCTGTTTGAATTTTCCCTGGAACGCGACCCTCTTTTAGTATTTTCTTCATCGCCTCCACCAAACTCTTACCCGTTTTATCTTTCAGTGTTATTGCCCAAGCGTACTTTGACAAAATATCAATACACATCAAAATGTATTTTACTCCTTTGTTGTAACGAGATAGACTTTGCATATCAATAAGGTCCATTTGCCATTGGCCGTCTATACCCGATACTATTACTCTGTTTCGCTTAAAACGCCTTCGTATCCCTCTGTGTAGCGTATACGTGTCCTGGTTTTCTAAATACTTTAATATATCCTTTCTACAACACATATAAGGGAAGTGGGAAGAGGTGCCGACATACTGACTGCGTCACATGACTTCACAGAATAGTCCTCTGGTTAACCTATTCTAAAGCACATACCAAGAATCTAGCAATTCGTGATATGTGTTGTATCTCAGGTACGCTTTTATTGTACCTGTTCATGTGGCAACTTGGATGATATGACCACACGGCCCCTAGCACCGGCATAAGCGGTATTAGATACAAATCTAGAGAGCTATGATGGAAATGCTCTGACAACTCGTATACTGGTAATTGGTGAGCTGTTTCGCTGTGACAACTCGTACATTGGAGATTGGTGAGCTGTATCGTCGTCAGATGTAAATGACGGCATTTAACACAAAAGGCTAGTCTGTAAGGCCCGATGTCGACCCAGCATCAACTTCCCACAAATGCCAACATATATCAAAGACCAAAAGGTCTGTACAGGGGGCGGGCCTCGGGGACGAAACGTCCACCAGCAGAATCTCGCCATATACAGGAACAAATTACAACACATATAAGGGAAGTGGGAAGAGGTGCCGACATACTGACTGCGTCACATGACTTCACAGAATAGTCTTCTGGTTAACCTATTCTAAAGCACATACCAAGAATCTAGCAATTCGTGATATGTGTTGTATCTCAGGTACGCTTTTATTGTACCTGTTCATGTGGCAACTTGGATGATATGACCACACGGCCCTAGCACCGGCATAAGCGGTATTAGATACAAATCTAGAGAGCTATGATGGAAATGCTCTGACAACTCGTATACTGGTAATTGGTGAGCTGTTTCGCTGTGACAACTCGTACATTGGAGATTGGTGAGCTGTATCGTCGTCAGATGTAAATGACGTCATTTAACACAAAAGGCTAGTCTAGTCACACCCAGCCCTTGCTCTCTAGCCGCTTTATACAATTTCCCCACACCGCCATAGCTTGATGCATTCCGTGGTTCGTAATACAAATCATTCAACACACGTCTAACCTCTTGTGTCAACATGATTGAAATGTTAGAGTCCATCCCAGTTATTCTCATTATCAAGTCATTTGTTCCTGCAAAATCTCCGATTACCTCAATAATATTCCTTAAAAAGTCCAATTATTGCCTATCTTCAGTGATCTCATTGTTTTTCACACCTCTCAACACATATTAACGCTGAACTGTCCATTTGCCCCGTTTTGCCCATTGTTTGTCACACCTATGTCCCGGTTGTTGGGGAGATTCGATTAACTTCGGGGCAAGTTGAGGAGATTTGGGGAGTCCCGGGGTGATTTGACGAGTCCTGGGGAGACTTGGGGAGAGTTGGGGAGATTTGAGGCGATTTGGGGAGAGTTGGGGAGATTTGAGGAGAGTTGGGGAGATTTGAGGCGATTTGGGGAGATTTGAGGCGATTTGGGGAGAGTTGGGGGGGTTTGAGGCGATTTGGGGAGATTTGGGGAGAATTGGGGAGATTTGAGGCGATTTGGGGAGATTTGCGGAGAATTGGGGAGATTTGAGGCGATTTGGGGAGATTTGAGGCGATTTGGGGAGATATGATACACCAACTACTCATATATACTACTCCCGGGCTGGGGGCAGTAGGAACACCAAGGTTGGGTAGTAACCCGAAATGGGAGCAGTATCATCACCAGGTTATGTACTAAGATCTTAATATTGTCCATATGAACTGTCAAGAGCACAGCGCGACACATTACATAGTAGACAACTAACATACAAATGTACTAAAATTGATACGGATTTGACGTCTGATCTGTTTTCAGTGCCAATTATTATACAAGCCAATAAAGTAACGTGAGAAAACATTTAAAATGGTTCGACAAGGTTATACCACCAATACCTTCACTCTAAGCTTCCCAATATTTGTGTTAAATATCGTACACTAAAAGCAAAATTACGATCGTAGTCTGCACGATTTCTAGCACCACGTTTCGGACCGACTAAATGCCATCAGAACATTGTGTTATAAAAGATATTTTTGGTGAGTCATATGAGCATTTCTATCAAAGCGTGACTGGCAAATAACATACTAAAAGACATTGGAATTGGATCGACATTGGAATATAAACATCATGGTGTCTTGTAAGCATCAGAGAAAAATCTTGACAACTACTCTCTTGCACGAAACTAGCTTGTGTGTGTATATATATGTATTTATTCGAGTCTTGATTTGTGATAGTTTCAGGGTCCCTTGATTATGGACGCAATAATTCTTCATGGGCACATGTTGGCTAATGAATATAGGATCAGACATTTGTAGTAAAACCTGTCACTTGGCGCTGGCGAATATGCAGTCAGTACATTTTCGGAGGGGTTACATGATTTTTTGTCAGTACGCCGGCATCTTTTTTCACCACCCTTTATGCTGCGTTTATTTGGTGACAAAAATATGCATATACCAAGCAACTAGAAAACGGTCGTTTATGGCATGTTCTAAAAACATCGTGTTACACTTATCGAGAAGCATTTGATACCTCAGAACTCACTTATTAGTCCGGTAGCCACTCGCGAGAACATGTCATTCCGTAGCACCCACCGCGTAGATTTTGTTTGACTTCTTTTTCATGAAGATCAACATCTCCCGGTCAGTCAAATACCTGATGTAGATATCTACGGTTGTGCCTAATGTTGCTACATGCAATTGTTTGATGCTGACTGGTTTTGAAAAATTTAAAACCGGAATCGGCGTAGGGGTAATTCAGCCCTCATATTTGTATTACCCCTGCGCTTCGCGATCTGAAACTTACACAAATTTACCTCGGGATAATGATCTTTCAGATAAAACAGTCCAAATTCCTCTAGCTAATATAGCCACGTCATAGTGACGTCATAAGCTCGAGAAGCCTTTGTCTCATGAATTTTGGGAAATATTTTCTCCGATTTTCTCTGTTTCTTTCGCAGTAATCCATTCTTGATGATATTTGAAATATAATCTTGAAAGATATATTTCTACCGTTTAATTCTAGACCAGATACGTCTTTCTACTAAGTCCCGTTTGACCTCAGCATGGATTCATATAGATGGTATCCGGTCATGACACCATTAATTCCAAATGGGGGTAGGGGAGATTACCCTGCCATATTTTCTTTAGTTCGCGGTTTATCATACTGAAATGCTCCAGGCATTGCTTCTGGATATCGACCTGAAAGATAGAGTAATCAGACTTCCGGTAACTGCTTCAGTTTCGTCGCCATGGCGTCATGAATCTAGAAATTGTATTTTTTCTTTATTTGTGTCTAATTATCGCGCCATGTTCTGGGGGTTTTTTTCTTTCTTTATTTCTATAAAATGTTCCGCTTATATCTGATAGTGTTTCAAAGGGTTTCATTTGAACCAAGTGCTGTACAGAAGTAAATTAATATAATTTTGTGGGTGACAAACTAATAATCTGGCCTGAAATGACAGAAAAACACAATCTGATTGTGTCCCACAAAAATCGGGGTTAGTTGGAATTCCTCATGTCTCTTGTCCACTCAAGATTATATTGTGAAAACTTGGATTATAATGAATTTTGCATCGGTATACGTAAATTTAAGACAATCACAGTAAGGGATTGAGAGGAAACATTAATTGTAACGAATAAGAAACGACTTTATTACTGGAGATGGTCTGTTTGCTCAATCTTGTTTGCAATGAAATATGGGTAGAATCGAAATGGCGACCGTGTTGGGATGCTCTGATATCTCGGTAAACTAAGATGGTATAGGGACCGTGAGGATACTTCATAGTCTCCACATGAACAGCTGCATTAAAAGCGCGGCCGAGATACTTAGGCTACTTTCGAGAATCCACCTCATTCTTGGGTCTGAATGTGAGGTACCGAGGGAAGCCGAGCTATATGGTGGCCTTTTAGTTGCCAGACGTCGTCAATTTCCCCCACATTTCTGCATATCGCTCCAATGTATTACCTGTATATGGTAGGTATCTGCTGCTGGACTGTTAGTCTCCGAGACCCGCCCCTTGTACATGTCATTCGACAAATATGTGTAGGTTTATTATTTTGGTGGGAAATTTAAGCCGTACGACGTCGGGCATTACAGGTTAGTTTTTCAGGGTATTCTTGCATTCACCATGTTTACCTCATGCTGAGACATTTACGCCATCAGGCGTCCTCGATGCTCATCCAGTAACAACAAACGAGTTATTTGTTTGAGCCGATCTGTCATCACAGCGCCCGAGCTAGTGTATCTAAATCCGCTTAAGCCGGTGCTAGGGGCCGTGTGGATACTTCATATTCTTCACATGAACATCTGCAATAACAGCGCGGCTGAGATACTAAGGTCCACTGTATTCTCGGGTCTGAGGTCTGAATGTGAGGTGTCGGGAAAAGCTTGTGGTTGAGTCATATGGTTGCTTTTTAGCCGCCAGATGTCCGTTTGTGCCACCTCTTGTATATCGCTCCAATTAATCACATATATACATCTCATTTGCCGAGACTGGCCTGATATGTGCAAAAATGGACAGAAGAGGGATGCGCAAATACCGTACGGCAAGATAACACAGCCTTACAATGCAACTAGATTTTAGCTAATTTTTGTTTTTGGCTATAACGTCTGAGGCTGTTCAATCTGATTAAAATTAAATCCTGTCTGCTCCCCCATTTGGATATGTCGCTTGAAGGATCTAACAGGCTTGCAGTAACTCGAGTGACAACCAATCCTGAGAACACTTCATAGTGCTTTGAAGGGAACATTAATGACAGAGAATTTTTTATTGGCTCAGTCGACTCAGACGCCGCGCTGGTGTGGTGTCTTTTCATGTTTCCGCGGTCCCGACATTGTGGCACCATAATACGTGGTAGATATATAGACTGGTCTTTGGTGTAAACGTCAGGGTAAACGGACACTGTGACCCTATCTGCCCTCCCCGACTGCAAGTGGACTAGTCCAGATGCGACCATGATGTCATAATGCTGTTAAATATTCATGGTAAGGACGCTCAGAACACCAAATTCAATTGTAATACTTAATATTCTATAATGTACATGTACGATTGAAGAGAATTGATAGGATATTAATTTTGGCATTTTGGGGAATCTCAAAATGCTTAATTGAGCAAACTGCAAAGTTAACAAATATGTTTGATTTATCTTTAAGGCAGACTCCTGTCACAAGTATGAATGTATTCTTAGTGCTGTAAAAATGTTATTGTATGATATCAAATTATTTGCCATGTCAGATGCCAGTCATTCACTGTATTGTGGATTGAGATGGGTTAATTACACCATCCTAATACACTAGTCTTTGTATCATGTATACTTTATCATGTGAGCCAAGGTAACAGGTCCTTAAGTATACACTGCATACCTTCTACCATTTCTAATCTCCTTATCCTGTCTTATTTTAATACACAACTCTTTGTACTGTAAGCTGTGGTGGCATGTCTGGGAATTGTTTACACAGCTGTATGAATATAACTCTGCATCTATTCCCTGGGTGAACTAATATATAAGCTGTAATTTTGAGAGACCGGTATCTCATTCTGTGATCATCGCCAACTGTGCTGCAAATTTGTTCGTTCGTCTCTTTCGCCACCATTTGTCACCTTCGCCATTATGGCCGATCACCGTGCCAGTCGCCTTCGTAAGCAATCTCGCCTTGATTACCATAGACTGAATGCTGTTGGACAGGCAGCCGTCATTGATGTTGATGTTGAAGCAGAGATTGAAGGAGAAAACCTGACAACTCCACCTCACCAAAAGACAGTCGACCTTGGTGCCGGGTATACAACAGGTGATCTGCTGTCTCGAACTCGACGTGCTACCCGTCCAAGGCCTGTCTCCGAGCTAGAAGTATCAGACTGGCAATCCCCCGGCGCTTTTAGCTCAGCACTGGATCGTGAACTAGCTGAGCTGCAACAGCAGAAAGCCGTTTTGGAACGCCAACTTACCGAAGCAGACCGACGACGACAGTTAAGTGATCTTCAGAATGAAGTTCGCCACCTTTCATCCAAACTTCAATCGTTTAGCTTACCAGAAGCAGAACCATCGCACTCTACTGTGGGACGCAGGCATAAAGACACTGGTGCTTCCACAAGCTTGACAGCCAATGATTTGAGAAGGAGAGAGGACTTAAAAAGGATGGCAGATTCCCGAATTTCGGCGGAGAATCAATTTTACGATGACTATGATGACTCTGATGGAGGTAAGGGTGCATGCCGCACGCAGTTTTCTAAACCAAAATTAAAATCTGGGAAAGACATTAAGCTAACAGATCATGTGGTGAATCCCCAGCATTGGCCCCATACTCATCTCAGCTTGCACTTTATTAGTCAGAAGTTAACATATGAAGAACTCAGTCAACCGCAGTTTGTAGCTGGCTATGTGTCAATATTGGAAAAGTTATCACCCTCCAGTATAGAGTACAGTTGTCGACTTGCACACCTACGGAAGCTGATGTATCATGCCTGCTCCCACTCATGGGTTACGGTGCTAAATTTTCATGCGGCTGTGCTTGTTGAGATTGAACGTGGCATGCTTAGTTGGGGAGACTCATTTGCCGAGCTGGAATCGCTGACCATTCACTCTCGTGCTGGCGATAGACCGCGCTTCTGTAAAGCCTGGCAGAAGGGACAATGCCCTGACACAAAGAAAATTCACAGGGGGCGTGTTTTTGGCCGGGACACTGACGTTACACATATGTGTGCATACTGCTGGGTAAACGACAACATCGAGCGTGATCATCCCGAATCTGCATGTCTTAAATCACGTGGTAAGAAACAATGACTGCAAACTCGCTCGGGATCAGATGTACTACCACTGACTTTGGCGGTTACGCCATCGCCCTCGCCATTTTTATCGCCGTCGCCATCGCCGGTTACATCATCGCCTTCGTCTGTTACAATATCGCCAGTTACGCAATCGCCTGTTTCGTCATTGCCTGTTTCGTCATTGCCTGTTTCGTCATCGCCTGATTCGTCATCGCCTGTTTCGCCATCGCCAGTTTCATCCTCGTCTTCGCCCTCAATGCCATTGTTTTCACCATCGTCAAAACCTCCAGAGAAGCCTGTAGCTTCAGGTTCGGAACATCTTGCCATCACAGCTGTGCATGACTTGATTCGGCTGTCGGGTCGACCTAATGTGGAGCATTGTCGTATCCCAGTGTATTCAAAGTGGAATATTCCAGTGTTACATCGCCTACTACAACATTACGAGGATGCACGTGTTGTAGATCTCCTCCATTATGGCTTTACGGTCGGGTATATAGCTGACTCGTTACCTTGTTTTGACTGCAGTCGCACACATCAGGGTGCCCTGAATTTTCCAAATGCGGTAGACAGGTATATAGAGGCAGAAATTTCCTATGGCGCCACCATTGGGCCTTTCAATAAGAATCCTTTGTGTTGCCCTTTGACTTTTTCGCCATTGAACACAGTCGATAAGGACAATGGAACCAAGCGACGTGTGATTCTGGATTTGAGCTGGCCTGTGGATACTTCCGTTAATGACGGCATCAGCAAGTCTGTTTACATGGGTGAGGATATCACTCTGACTTACCCAACAGTGGACAGTATGCTAGACATAATTCGAGAGAAGGGTCAAGGATGCCTTCTCTTCAAACGTGATTTACGACGTGCCTATCGACAGATCCCTGAGGATCCAGGGGATATTCACCTACTGGCATATCGCTGGAAGGAGCACGTCTATCTTGACACTGTTTTCCCATTTGGCCTAAGATCAGGAGCGTATATTTGCCAGCGTGTAACTAACTCCCTTTGTTGTATTGCAAGACAACAAGGAATCTCTTGTGTGAACTACTTGGACGACTTTGGAGGAGCAGATACATATGAACAGGCGAATCAATCTTTTCATGCACTCGGTGAGGTATTTCGTGCCACTGGCGCGGGAGATGCTGAAGATAAAGCTTGGCCTCCAAGTACCACTATACCTTTTCTTGGTGTAGAGCTCGATACCATAGCTATGGAAATGAGAGTGCCACCAGAAAAGCTCCAGGAACTACTGACCGTGTTACCTCAATGGCTCATAAGGCGGTCATTCATAGCCAGATGTGTCAATCCAGGTCGCTTGTTTATCTCACGCCTACTCGATTCCTTGCGCGGCCTTGCACGCAATCACCATCACTTATATTTGAATAACGAGTTCCGCAAGGATATTCGGTGGTGGTTTACTTTCCTGCTCAAATACAATGGTGTGTCCATCATCAAAACTGACCCATGGACGGATGCTGATTCCATTTTCTGTACTGACGCATGTCTCACAGGCTGTGGTGGATGGTGTGACAATGCATTCTTCCATCAGACTTTTCCAGATGAAATACTTCAGCATGATTTTCCGATAGCTGTACTGGAGTGCTATGCCATCGTGGTTGCTGTAAAGCTTTGGGGTCACATGTGGCGAGGTATGCGCATTACAGTCGGGTGTGACAACAGTGCCGTGGTCACGGTGCTGAACTCTGGTAGGGCTCGACATCCTACCCTTTTGAGTTGTCTTCGGGAAATATGCTATTACAAGCGTCTAGTCCGTCATTCATAATCCAGCCGTCGTCCATTAGAGAATATCCGCGTCCATAATCCAAAGACCTATTCCATTTTCCATATAACAGCATTAGCACCAAATTCAAAAAGACAATCATAGTATACATAAACATAGGCTTGTTTCCTGCAAGAGAGAGGCGGTCAACAGTTTTCAATGATGCCGGCAATACATCATGATTTTTCTATGTCTGTGCTAGCCAGGAATTCGAGCTGCGTGCCGTGCATGTGCCTGGTGCAGTAAATATACAAGCGGACATTCTTTCACGGTGGCATTTGGATAACAACTCGAGACACCATTTTTATGCATCCTCACATCTTCTTCCACAACACGAGACGAGGTGTCCTGGTGATGTGTTTAACTTTTTGTCTGATTGGTAATTATTTTGCTTGCAGATGCCGAGCTTGCCCAGTTAAAGATGGAAGCTCGACGAACTCGCCTAGCTGCCTATGCTCCGGGTACCAGAACCAACATCAGGACTCAGTGGAGACTCTATCTTATGTTTTGTTTATACTTTGGCTGTATTTCAGAACCAGCCTCTGTGGAGACTTTATGCCTATATGTACAGTTTTTATCCCGGTCATTTACTGCACACAATGCAATAAACAATTATCTCCATGCTGTTAAATTATGGCATTTGTACCAGGATCTTGAGCCCCCTCCGATAGCCCAGTTTCGAGTTAATCTGACTTTACGGGGCATTAAGAAATCCCTTTTTTACACACCAGTGCGTGCTTCCCCAATTACACCAGCCATTTTGTTAAAAATCGAGCATATACTGGACTTGAAGGACCCTTTTCAATGTACTATGTTTTGTGCTTGTATCTTTGCCTTTTTTTTGATGGCCCGCAAGTCTTCTCTTTTTCCAAAGTCACTCGCTGCTTTCTGCCCTACACTGCACTTGTGTCGTCTTGATGTGCATTCACACCCTCAAGGATTATTAGTGCAGTTAAAATATTCAAAAACCAATCAATTTGGTCTGTTAAATTTTTTTGTCCCATTTGTTCCCATACCGGACTGTATTCTATGTCCAGTCTCTGCCTTTGCTGCTATGCAACGGCTCGTTCCAGCTTTGCCTCGCGAACCCCTCTTCTCCATACCCAGCCCCCATGGTCCTCGACCGGTTACGCAGGCTGATTTTGTCGCCTTCTTAAAATCCACTCTTGTGCGCCTGGGTCTATCCACTTCCTCTTACACTGGGCACAGCTTTCGTCGGGGCGGAGCAAGCTGCGGTTTTGGGGCAGGTCTACCCGGTGAACTTATACAATTTATTGGAGGTTGGTCATCGGACACGTATCTTGGTTATCTTGATTTCAGCGAATCTTCCAAATTCTCCGCTGCACGTCAGTTCTCCAATCATGTTCAGAGGGTTCTTTCCGCTAGCAGAAACTGACATGCTTTTGTTTGGCCGTTGATTTTTGATGGGTTAGAAGCTAGGTACAGTCAAGTATCTTGTATAGGCCTATCTAGATTTTATTTAACAGCTATTCGCATTATCGTACAGCGGATAGTTTGCTCATGTTACTTAGGTCTACTCTTTGTTCGACCAGTTTAAATTCCGATCTGACTGTGCCTAGCTTCCATTTATTGGCCAAACTTGTAAATAAACTTTGTATATATATTTTATCTGCTGGTGTTATTTGCTTTCTTTGCTGTGAAGATTAATTTTGGCATTTTGGGGAATCTCAAAATGCTTAATTGAGCAAACTGCAAAGTTAACAAATATGTTTGATTTATCTTTAAGGCAGACTCCTGTCACAAGTATGAATGTATTCGTAGTGCTGTAAAAATGTTATTGTATGATATCAAATTATTTGCCATGTCAGATGCCAGTCATTCACTGTATTGTGGATTGAGATGGGTTAATTACACCATCCTAATTACAAGCGTCTAGTCCGTCATTCATAATCCAGCCGTCGTCCATTAGAGAATATCCGCGTCCATAATCCAAAGACCTATTCCATTTTCCATATAACAGTATTAGCACCAAATTCAAAAAGACAATCATAGTATACATAAACATAGGCTTGTTTCCTGCAAGAGAGACAGTTTTCAATGATGCCGGCAAGACATCATGATGTTCCAAAAATATCAAATCCGTATCGCTGATCAGTATTCTTAATCCATAATATTCGTTGTAAAGTCGTCATCTAAAGAATGATGTATCTCAGTCACGCTTTGATTGTGACTGTTCATATGAGTACCATGAGGATCTTGAAGTACATGGGTTCATACGGCCCCTAGCCCCGGGTTAAGCGGAATTAGACACAAGTTACGAAACGTAGCGCCATAGATCTTGCACGCTACGTTCGTATTTTGCTATCAGCATGCGATATGTATCGCCAAATTTGAGAAACTTTGAGTGGAGGCGCGGAGGCGCTTTTCCTTCAAATCCAGTGAAGGTGGATATATATCCTTCACTGCGTCATTTATATAGCGATTATCCACAGCGAGAAGATCGTCTATATAGCGTTTGGTGAATGAGAAGGAACGGGCTTTGAATGGATCGGTTTTTGAAAGCGCCTGCATATAGTCATATTCATAAGAGAACAGATACAGGTCGGCCAACAGGGGTGCACAATTAGTACCCATTGGAATACCTATATCCTGCTGATATATTGTGTTGCCAAATTTCACATAGATATTTTTAATGAGAAATTCAAGCAACTCTATAAACAAAGAAACATCCCATGAATGATATCTCTTGTATGTAGTCGAGCTAAAGAATGCTTTATGGCTTCCGACATTAATATATCTACGATCAGTTTTCTTGAACACATGTGAGCCAAGGTAACAGGTCCTTAAGTATACACTGCATACCTGCTACCATTTCTAATCTCCTTATCCTGTCTTATTTTAATACACAACTCTTTGTACTGTAAGCTGTGGTGGCATGTCTGGGAATTGTTTACACAGCTGTATGAATATAACTCTGCATCTATTCCCTGGGTGAACTAATATATAAGCTGTAATTTTGAGAGACCGGTATCTCATTCTGTGATCACCGCCAACTGTGCTGCAAATTTGTTCTCACCCACCCACCCATTTTTATTTTATTATTATTATTATTATTTCATGTGCTATTTTTCTTTACCTAAGTTCATCTTTCCTGATTGTGGGTTAGAAGCTAGGTACAGTCAAGTACCTTGTATAGGCCTATCTAGATTTTATTTAACAGCTATTCGCATTACCATACAGCGGATAGTTTGCTCATGTTACTTAGGTCTACTCTTTGTTCGACCAGTTTAAATTCCGATCTGACTGTGCCTAGCTTCCATTTGTTGGCCAAACTTGTAAATAAACTTTGTATATATATTTTATCTGCTGGTGTTATTTGCTTTCTTTGCTGTGAAGATTAATTTATTAAGATTGGGTTTGTTTGGATATCATGCGTTTTCACATAGTGTTCAAATGAATAACGCATTCAGAGCGTGACTGATACTCTGGACACGACTTGGAATTCATTTGGATAAAGAATAATGATCATTGATTTCAGAGTTCATGTATAGAATATCATTATGTCTTGCTGACATCATCGACAACTGTTTTTCTTGTATTTATTTTATACACATTGGAACTGAGGCTAACTGTCATACGAAATAGGTCTTGCGATTATTGAAGCGGAATTTCGTTATGGACTGCGGCTGATTATTGAATCTTGATATCGGATCTGACATTTACAAGTGATATAACTATTGTATTGACAAATTCATATATATTGGATCTTTTCGTATTTTTTTCAATTACCTTTTTTATACAAAAGGAAGGCATTGGAATGTTTGTTTTGTTTGTCAATATCAATTAAGCATCACAGTGTAATAGAACGTTCCCATAATGTATATCTAGCTTCAAGAATGAAACCAAAGAAACTGACAAGTATCCATTTTCTGAGATATATTTATCGAATTAATTTATATGAGCTGAGGTACACATTCTTAATTTCGACCATCCACATTTTCTTTGATGTGGATGTTATACGAATTAGGTCTTTGGATTATACACGTTGGGTGGGCACGGGTTTCTGTTGCTTCAATGCATTTTGTCTCACTTCATGCATCATATTTGAAAATAGTTTGATGGGATCTGACTTTCGTCTTCTCTCAATACTTTTTGGCCTGAATCCATTCCTTTCATTTCATGTAACATTCATTCATTTCATCTAGCAAGTTGACTGGTTTTCTCTAATTAGATATCGAAAAGTTGAATCCATCTTCTTTCTGTATGTCCATAATTTCGACATGGCACTGATGGAGTTAACAAATGGTTAATAATTGACCACAAGCTAGATTAATACATGCAAGCGGCAACTTCATGTAAAGTCGTTCTTGGATAAGAGTTGACCACTAGCAGCTAGTTGATAATCCTTAACCTAAGTCGAGCAGAGTTTAACATGTGTGAAACATATTAAACACGGACCATAATTAAACGTAACATTAAACGGGCGGCGAGAAACGAAGCCGGCGTACTGACAGGAAGTCATATTACCCACCGACAAATATACTGACTGCATATTTATAAAAAACATCACAAGAACCAAAGTGACCCCTGTGATGATTTTTATCTCAACCCCGCTTTTATTGTGCCTGTTCATGTGGATATATTGAGTGACATGACCACGCGGCCCCTAACACTGACTTGGGCGGTATTGAAAACTGTTGACCGCTTTTCTCTTGCAGGAAACAAGCCTATGTTTATGTATACTATGATTGTCTTTTGAATTTGGTGCTAATACTGTTATATGGAATAGGTCTTTGGATTATGGACGCGGATATTCTCTAATGGACGACGGCTGAATTATGAATGACGGACTAGACGCTTGTAATTAGATACAAATATTTCAGAGCGACGATATATAGCCCTGTAACACTGACTATGCTATAAAGAATATACACGAGAGTTCAAAACAGACATTACAGAGACTTCATCCCAGAAGTATTGGAAGTTTGATTTCTCGTTTTGCTCAACTAGTAGCCAACCACAAAGTGTTAAAAGCTTGAGCTCTCTAAACCCAAGTGTGAAGAAGATATCGAAGCATAATCACCCCTACCCCCATTCCTTGTTTGTTTTTGTGTTACTTCGAGAGCATTGGGAGAAGGCATCATGCGACCTTACTCATTACCGTAGACGTCAACACCCCGTTCCAACTAAGTCATGCATTCGTGGTCTTGAATGCACACATCACGCAAAAGCTAACAGGGTAACAATACACCGTTGGAAAATTACAACAAAAGGTCTAGAAAAAAATACTTCCATGGTGATAATAACGACATAGTGACACCAACATTGAAGATAATCGGAATCGGATTGCTTTATCTGAATGATCCGTACACCGACTAAATATGTGTTAAATTTCATTGCGTTAGGATAGGGGAGAAAAAAAATATTAGAACGTAATCACCCCTACCCCTATTTCGGCTTCATATTTCTCATGCTCTGGTGCCGTTAAACATGGTTATGTGGCACCCATGAAGTGCATATTTGATGGTTACACCAGGTCTAGAATTAACGAAGAGAGGATTATCTTTCACAAATACAAACCAGGCAGAATGCAAAAAGAGTTTCTGCAACTGCAAAACAAAAAATTGAGTCTCATTTCAAAAAGAATCGAGGAAAAATGTACCCTCCAAGTTATGACGTCATCTTGACGCAAAAAACGTAAAAGGCGTAACTTGGATTACGTTATCTAATAGAACATTATTCAGAGGCCAGGTATGAGAAGTTACAGAAAGTTTAGTGCAAGAATAAAAAAGATATACGTTCATAAATACCCCTACCCCCATCTTAGAGTTAATTTTGTCTTGTTCAGACAGCGATGAAGAAATGCATGCTGTGAACTTAGGCACCACCGTAGATGCCTACATGAGGTCTAGAACTGACCAGCAGATGATACTCGTTCATAAACAGTGCTCAAACTAAATCTACGCGGGGGGTGCTACGAAAACCTTATTTAGACCCCTTTTTGCGATTTGGCTACCGGACTATATATGTATTCTTTCACATTTAGAAGGAAGCTGTACGAAACTGTTCATAATTGTGTTATATTGAGTACATGCGAGTAGCATCAAGGCGACCACACATCACATCGTATAACCTGATGATGCATTAAGGTACGCTGAAGTACTCAGAGCTTTTAGCGAGTCGACAGGATTTTTTTACTCACCTCTTATTATATTACCTTTACCTATACTGTCCTGGCTACATCTGCGAATATTATGCAGTCCTCTCGTGTAGCTATCTTCTTCAGGACTTTCCCTAGGCCAGGATTTAGAAACTCAAGTCTAGATTGATTTTACGACAACCGTAATTTGAAGACCTTCATATAGGTTATCGATTGTTTACTCAAGTTTTCTGATAAATTGTTCATAAAAGAGAATTCGAGGTTGAAAGAGAAACTCGCAGTTGTCTGCTAGATAACCTGTTTTCGACCGTTAGTATAGGTTACCAATTCACAAACTTAGGTTCTCGGCTTGATAACTTAAGTTATCTACAAATAACTGTGGTTTTCGATGTGGAGGAACAGAAACTCGAGGTAGGGAAATAGAACGCGGGTTTGTCTGGTAGATAACCCAGGTTTCGTTCATTGACTTAAGTTCTCGATTTGAAGACCACGGCTTTCTCTGTTATTTTTTTTTTTTTAACCCCACCAGGCCATGGAGCAATTATTAAAACTTTCTGCGCTGTTCTCCGGAACGACAAAAAATGGTGGCCACGTTTTCGTCATTTTCTTCAAAATTTATGCCTCTCCGAGAGGAAAAGTGGACAAAAACTATTTTATTTTCACATCAGATTAATATTTACTAATTTGTCAGGCAGTTTTTGCGGGAAAATTACATACATAAAAAAAAATCGAAAATCGACTAAAAAAATGCCTATTCTGAAAATGACGTCACTGTGACCTCATCAAAGCGACCATCTTTGATTTTGTTTACATTTTTTGGTAGAGCTTGACTCACCGGAATAGCTTGGTAAGTTTCAGTTCCCCAGACCCGGATAGGTTCCAAAAAGGCCAGGCCAGATAGGGTTAATATTTATTTACAATCCGATAACCATAATATATATTAAGGATATATATACATATATTCCAAGAATGTTCAGTTTGTACACTAACGTGAGCAATATTTCATGCAACCAATATTCCATAAAATAAATACACCATATGATCTCTAGAACAATTATAAAATATCTTTCGAGCATTCCAATGTAATGACTTACTCTTTGTTAACCCTATCTGGCCTGGGCTTTTTGGGACCTGTCCAGGCCTGGGGAGGGGGGCGAAATGGCCCCCCCTAATTATTTTTCTTATCCCTTGAGCTAGGGAGCTGAAACTTACCACATTATACCCTTGGGTCAATCTCTACCAGAAAATGTAAAAAAAATCCACGATGGCCGCTTTGATGACGTCACAATGACGTCATTTTCAAAACCGGCATTTTTAGTCTATTTTTCGGTCGGATTTTTCGATTTTTTTATTTATGCAATTACTCCACAAAAACTGCACGATAAATTAGTAAATATTAATGTGATGTGAAATAAAATAGTTTTTGCCCACTTTTCATCGTGGAAAAGCAGAAATTTTGAAGAAATATGACAAAAACATCACTTTACTGGTACCCCACGTGGTCGCCATCTTGAATTTACCCATGACCCTCTGCTCAAGGGGTTATGCAAATAGGCTCAAAATAACCCCAATATGACAAACTATAAAGTCAAGGAGTTTCAGCTCTCCATGTTTTGTCGTTCCGGAGATAGCGCAGAAAGTTGGGTGGGGGTGGGGGGCATTATGGACCCCCAGGCCAGGTAGGGTTAAGTTAAGATAACTGCGAGTTTCTATTGTTCTTAAATGTGTCTGTCATAAGTATACTAAAACGCTTCATGGAGAAAACAAAAGAGAAGTCATCCGTTGAAATCAGTTTCTTCACACTTATTCTCGGGTTGGAAATTTCATCTGAAAAAGGAACGCTGGAATATAACGAGAGATCCTGAAGGATCTTGGCGCCCACCATTGTCTGATAATTGTAAGCTAATGACAAGAGGATCTTTCTGTCCATTGTTACTAAGAACAAACGATTGATTTGTAATTTTGTTTGCAGAATTTTGAATTTGAGCGAAAAAGATCGAAAAAGGGACACTGGAAAACACCAAGATATTATCTATCTAAGGTTCAGGAGTTTCAAGATTTCTAGAAACTGTACTTGATGTCGGTTGTTATAGTACAAGTGAAATGAGCAAAGTTAGTCTGAAAGTGAATGTCCGGAGGATCCTTCGTCTTCGTTTTGTAGTATTTTTTTTTTGCACGTGTCATCATTGGGTACTGGAAGCGAAGACTAATCTCTTTGACACTTTGGCATGAGCCCTGATTATCTCCCTTGGATCGGAACACGCAGTAGTCTACAGGGTCCAGACCACTATTAAAATTTACATTGGCGGCAATGTTAAAAACTGTTAACGTAATTGCATCTCCTCGATTCATTAATTAAGTCTCGACTTCTATATTTCGGCCAGAAGTACTTTAATTCAAGTACTACAACCGGACAGACTTCTTGACGGGGGTCGCCCATTGAAATTTTGAGTTATGCGCGCTCCTACAAATGACGTCATAATTTTGGGTTTTTTCTCTGCTTTCAGAAAGCGGTGCACAGGTACCCAAATAGTCCCTCTTAGCAACTCCTTATTAGGCATTGAGTTAAAATCAAACTCACAGCGGAACCAAACACATACCATACTCCAATCACCTACCACTGGCCTTCAATTATTCCTCGCAACAGAGACTGGAAAAAATATTGAAAACAATTCACTTCTCTGGCAGAGGTTGCTTAAAGGGGTTTTAATAGTGGTCTGGTACCTTCAGTTGTCGAATTGTGACATTGTTTCACAAGAGTGACGTCCCTTCGGCAGACAAAACGGTGGGTCAGTTCACTTGCAACGGCATGGACTAAAGTAAACTGATTTAAAATTTGAAGAAATACATTTTAATTCGGAATCATTTGAACTCCTTGATATGGAAGGTGAAAGTATGGATATTCTCTATAGTCAATATATAGAATATGCCCCATCGTTTGATAAGCTGACTCTTGTGATGCAACGTCACAACTCTGGAATACAGTATTAATTTGAAGCGTAACTTAGATTTTCGAATCGGAACAAAAAGGTATCTTGCCCAACTGGACCACAAGGGGAACCCGTATACCAAATTTGAGAAAGATCCATGGAGTAGTTCCTGAGAAATCGCGGTAACAAAGTTTCATGGGGAAAACTAAGATGGCCGCCTGGTGGCCATATTGGATTTTCAAATCGGACCGAAAAGGGTGTCTTGCACAACTAGACCCCAAGGGAAACCTGTGTACCAAATTTGAGAAAGATCCATGCAGTACTTCCTGAGAATTCACGATAACAAAGTTTCATCGGGAAATCCAAGATGGCTGCCTGGTGGCCATATTGGATTTTCAAATCGGACCAGAGAAGGCATCTTGCACAACTAGACCCCAAGGGGAACCTGTGTACCAAATTTGAGAAAGATCCATGCAGTAGTTCCTGAGAAATCGCGATAACAAAGTTTCATGGGGAAACCCAAGATGGCCGCCTTGTGCCCATATTGGATTTTCGAATCTGACCAAAAAAGGTATCTTGCACAACTAGACCCCAAGGGGAACCTGTGTACCAAATTTGAGAAAGATCCATGAAGTAATTCCTGATAAATCGCGGTAACAAAGTTTCCTGGGGAAATCCAAGATGGCCGCCTTGTGGCCATATTGGGTTTTTGAATCGGACCAATAAAGGTATCTTGCACAACTAGACCCCAAGGGGAACCTGTGTACCAAATTTGAGAAGATCCATGAAGTAGTTCTCGAGAAATCGCGGTAACAAAGTTTCATGGGGAAATCCAAGATGGCCGCCTTGTGGCCATATTGGATTTTCGAATCGGACCAAAAAAGGTACCTTGCACAACTAGACCCCAAGGGGAACCTGTGTACCAAATTTGAGAAAGATCCATGAAGCAGTTCCTTAGAAATCGCGGTAACAAAGTTTCATGGGGAAATCCAAGATGGCCGCCTTGCGGTAACAAAAATTATTTACGGACGGACTGACGGACGACGGACGGACGGACGGACGACGGACCACGGACGAAAAGTGATTTGAAGGCTAAAAAGCATCAGAAGAAAGGAGCACCATGTTGTCTTTCAAACATGGAGTGATTTGATTGCATCTATCTTTGAGGTAAATACCTTGTGTTCATCTTTATCCTAGTATATCATGATATATATGGTCTCCGACTGAAAGAATATAATGGGATATACATGTAGTTGGTCAATGGGCGATGGACATAAATGATAACATCAAAAGCTACATATAATATTAACTGAATGTGTTTTCAAAATGACGCCAAGTAAGATTAAATAAATATCATCTCTATCCATGTCGCACGATTCCTGTTTCAGCCACAAATATTTATCAGATTCACTTTCTGAGATTATTGAATTCCACGACCCGTTGATTCCAGCAAAACAAAGTACAGTACATAAATAAATTTAACAGCCATTTCTACATATAGCGACCGCCTATAATGTTGTTAAACGATAGAAGCTGCTGCAATTTTGTTTCCTTGGCTGGCTGATTATCGATCAACGTTTCCGCGAGGAAATCAGTCAAGAGTAAACGGATGTACGCTAGTTAATTCTGATAGCACATAAGGTCATGATAAACATCAATCTCTTGCCTTCTCCTTTTTTGTGGAGAAACTCCTTTCTGGCTCACCGTGATCACTTCAGAACTTCATTAATATTCCCTATGTAGACACTGTTAATGTCCAAACGCCCGTTAATGTCCAAATTGGACATTAACACGCAACGAGTGCGTGTTAATGCCCCACGTAGGACAATAAGACGCCAGCATGAATGTTATCGTCCAAACTTTGGACATTAGCGGTCGATATGTATCACTTCGACTGTTATTGTCCTAAAACAGTCCCGCCTCTGTTCCAAAATTTCATTGAGACCATTTAGCGCGCGCCTACAAGAAATGTGTTCATCGCGCGTCGTTTTGAAGAAACTGAAAGTACGTATGCAGCGTTCCATTTGGTAAGTTACCACAAGATATTGAATTAGTGAAAAAACGAACTACGGACTATGAACTTTTAATGAGCACAAGAAAGCATTGAAAAAACACCAAGACACAGCGAAATCGCTTTGCGAGACTACAACCTGGGTTAATACATCCATCTTGCACTACGATGAATCGATATGACCACAGATATTGAATTAGTGAAAAAACGAACTACGGACTACGGAGTATGGACTGTTAATGAACACAAGAAAACATTTAAAAAACATCAAGACAGGGCGAAATCGCTTTGTGAGACTACAGCCCATGTTTATATATTCATCTTACACTCCGAGGAATCGATATGACCACAAGATATTGAATTAGTAAAAAAACGAACTATGGACTGTTAGGACATTAAGACGCAACTTGTATATTGAAAAACAATCAGTTGCAGGTCGACCGCTAATGTCCAAATTTGCCCTAGGACAATAAGAGGCGGTTAATGTCCAAACTTAGGACATTAACGTTAATGTCCAATTTGGACATTAACGGGCGTTTGGACATTAACAGTGTCTACATCCCTACAACATTCCACTCTCTTCAATTCTTTTAATAAAGCTCTCTCATCTCACCGTTTCCCAGCACATTTCGGCTTACCCAGGAGCAGTAATTCCCTGACCATTGCAAATTTGTTATTTACAACATTTACAAATTATTGACCACGAGACAGACAGACTCCAGGTTGCGTTAGCCACTAATTCAACACAGCAAACTAAAATGGTGTCGATCGTCAAGACATTTAAAGGTCATTTCACCATCATCGATCACCTTTATTCTTACCCATTAAATGTGAAGAGCCAAAGCTGATACTCATTTTTCGCTTGTACCATATGTACATCACTGGAAAATATTCGGTTGGAAATATCTAGGTATAAAAGGTGGAACCTATAAAATATTTCCAGGGTTTGAAAAATACAAATTACACGAATAGGGTCATAACACTGGATAATGGGAAAGAAGCATTTGACAACCGAAAATTCTAAATGAACAAAAATTATATTATGAACTGGACTGTGATTGGCTTAAAATACCTGGATGGACGGTCTTCCGAATGTTACATTCGTGACAGCGCGGAATGTTTCAAGTAAGAATTAATGAAGTAACATCAGAAACCCCGAAAAAACTGATGATCAACATTAACGATCTACTTCATTATGCACTTGACGCCCAACGCTACGTTTCTTGAAGGAGAGAAAAAAACTGGAGTAGATAGTTTTCTGACAAAATTGCTCATATCACGGTTCTATCTGCACTAAATCGGTACTTCCTCATTAAATCTGTAAACGTTCCTGACTTTTGCTCGAGAAGTTTAATCCTTATATAAGGCTGATGATCTGAGGACGACACGATTCTGGATTTAGTGGCTACATTATTGTCAATTGTTGTCCTCGTTTCGCTTAATCCAATGAAAGTTTTTCCTGGCTATCATTGCAGGTTCATGACCAGAGGCAAACAGTGCGATTACGAGTGAATACAGAAGCGAGACAAAAACGCACTTGGAAGTCGCTACCCGTAGGTTCGTGTGTGTGTTCGTCATTGCAGTACGGTCTCGTGGAGCCGATCATTATCGCTGGGCTCTTCAATGTACTTCAGTTGTTTTCCAATGGCATCTTACAGAGCTTGCCAAACGATCTTTCGAATAGTCATTTCAAAGAAATGTTTAGCGTTGTAAAGATAACGGGAATTTTAAGTGGTACAGTATTTAGACAACTGTTGAATATATCTTTGTTATGGCATAGAAGATATGCAGCATTTCCTTGGAGTTTGGTCGGACTCGTTCATTAAGAGGGGGACTATTCAGTATTGTCCTTCCTGAATACTTTCTTAGAACGGTTTGGCAGACTACAAATTGAACCACGTATTCTAAAACCGATATGATACAAATGGGCCTAAGAAAGAACAGACTAGTTCTGCATGGGACCAACTCGGGTTTTACAGTTGTGTTCCTTTTATGTGGTTATTCCTTCATAGTAGCAGAAAAACAAATTTGAGTGGACAATGATATTCAACATTCGGGTATAAGACTGCCTAAATTGAAGAGAGATTTATGGCAAGCCAAAGTGCTTTTTATTCGAGAATTTCCGATATCGGAAATTGAATTCCCGATATCGGAATTAAAATTTCCTATATCGGAATTAAAATTTCCGATATCGGAAATTCATGACCTTCAATTTCCGATATCGGAAATTGCAATTCCCGATATCGGAAATTGCAATTCCCGATATCGGAAATTAGAATTTTCGATATCGGAAATTGAATTGAATAATTGACTCCGGCTCAGAAGACCAATTTCCGATATCGGGAATTGCAATTTCCGATATCTGAAATTCGGGGACAATTCCCGATATCGGAAATTCAATTCCCGTTATCGGAAATTCAATTTCCGTTATCGGAAATTCAATTTCCGATATCGAAAATTCTAATTTCCGATATTGGAAATTGTCACTGAATTTTCGATATCGGAAATTGCAACTCTAGGGTGCACTCCACACTTGCCACGGTTTCATACAAAGTGGTGTCTCCTGACAGCAAGGTAGTTCTTCTTACCTTTCTACTAACTGATATCTATAGTATCACCCTGCTGGATGTAACCATTTCTCCAAACGAGGATATAATATTTGCACCCACTCGCCTCTACAGAGTTAATCGTGTCCGGAATTGAATATCTGGCGGACCAAATTCCGCACTTTTTCGGGAAGCGAAAATGATGATTCCTTTATGGCCATAAAATTTTACAAAAAACGAGTAGGTCGACCCCCTGTTTTTTTCGCCATTTTAAATTGCCCTTTGGACGGGAAACACTTTAACGTACATAAAAAGAAAATCATTTCATGCGTTTTTGTTGGGTTGCGGGTAGAATTTGACACATTTTCACTCTAAAGGAAACGCTTCGCCATCATTGTTGTCATATTTCCCTTGACGATGCCTACAAGGATAAGTTTTGCATGACAAATCGAAGCGATATGCAAGAAAGGCATAGTTACTTCTAGAAATGGGCGAATGTGTTCAGGTACCAAGCGTCATATTCGACAATCAATAATCAGCCGTCGCCCATAAAAGAACTTTTAGAGACAAGAATATTTTTTATTCAGCGAAGTGTGAAGTCTGCATAATTGCGTTGCCTTGCGTCAAGACATCCATTGAAGGATAACATGCGCTTAATAGTCCAAAATTAAGCAGATTGGCCATATAACTTCATGTAGGAAAACTCGCATTTGGCAACAGGAAACGGAAGTTATTTCCTTATTACTTATTCCCGTTTCGATATTCTAAATCGCGCTATGTGAAAGTAGTAACCTTCATGAAAATCGATGTATTTCGACAACCATTACGTCTTTCATAACACAAATGGGACCATTTTTTCCACAATAAATTTTCTTTGCTGTGAATATAAATTTGAGAAGAATACTTCAAAATGTGTGCTATTAAGGACATTTCTAAAGGGTCGTAGAGAAATCTGTGTACATTCCACAATATTTTACTAGCCACTTTTAGAGTGATCTAGATATCTTCCTAATACATTTATCCATCTTTCTGACTCATTTTTTAATGTTTAAATTGGAGCTGCCATACCCTCCGAGACAGCGCTAAATGGGTATTATCTGGATATTTTATACTTTACACCGACTCAATTTGTTGCTCTCAATCACCCAGAAATCGAATTTGTGACACTTTTACAGTGGTCTACATATCTTCCTAATACATTTGTCTATCTTCCTGTCTCATTTTTGGGTGTTTAAATGGGAGCTGCCATACCCCCCGAGGCAGCGCTAAATGGGTATTATCTGGATATTTTATACTTTACACCGACTGTATTTGTTGCTCCCAATCACCGAGAAATCGAATTTGTGCCACTTTTAGAGTGGTCTACATATCTTCCTAATACATTTTTCTATCTTTCTGACTCATTTTGGGGTGTTTAAATTGTAGCTGCCATACCCTCCGAGACAGCGCTAAATGGGTATTATCTGGATATTTTTATAATTTACACCGACTATTTGTTGCTCCCAATCACCCAGAAATCGAATTTGTGCCACTTCTGGAGTGGTCTAAATATCTTCCTAATACATTTATCTATCTTGCTGACTCATTTTTGTGTGTTTAAATTGGAGCTGCCATACCCTGCGAGACAGCGCTAAATGGGTATTATCTGGATATTTTATACTTTAAACCGATTGTATTTCTTGCTACCAATCACCCAGAAATCGAATTTGTGCCACTATTAGAGTGGTCTAAATATCTTTCTAATACATTTATCTATCTTCCTGACTCGTTTTTGAGTGTTTAAATTGGAGTTGCCATACCCTCTGAGACAGCGCTAAATGGGTATTATCTCGATATGGTCAATTTACACCCACTGTATTTGTTGCTCCCGATCACCCAGAAATCGAAATTGTGCCACTTTTAGAGTGGTCTACATATCTTCCTAATACATTTATCTATCTTTCTGACTGATTTTTGTGTGTTTAAATTGGAGCTGCCATACCCTGCGAGACAGCGCTAAATGGGTATTATCTCGATATGGTCAATTTACACCCACTGTATTTGTTGCTCCCGATCACCCAGAAATCGAAATTGTGCCACTTTTAGAGTGGTCTACATATCTTCCTAATACATTTATCTATCTTGCTGACTCATTTTTGTGTGTTTGAATTGGAGCTGCCATACCCTGCGAGACAGCGCTAAATGGGTATTATCTGGATATTTTATACTTTAAACCGATTGTATTTCTTGCTACCAATCACCCAGAAATCGACTTTGTGCCACTTTTAGAGTGGTCTACATATCTTTCTAATACATTTATCTATCTTCCTGACTCGTTTTTGAGTGTTTAAATTGGAGTTGCCATACCCTCTGAGACAGCGCTAAATGGGTATTATCTCGATATGGTCAATTTACACCCACTGTATTTGTTGCTCCCGATCACCCAGAAATCGAAATTGTGCCACTTTTAGAGTGCTCTACATATCTTCCTAATACATTTATCTATCTTTCTGACTGATTTTTGGGTGTTTAAATTGGAGCTGTCATACCCTCCGCGGCAGCGCTAAATGGGTATTATCTGGATATTTTCGTAATTTACACCGACTCTATTTGTTGCTCCCAATCACACAGAAATCGAACTTGTGCCACTTTTATAGTGGTCTAAATATCTTTCTAATACATTTATCTATCTTCCCGACCCATTTTTGGGTGTTTCAATTGGAGCTGCCATACCCTCAGAGACCACGCTAAATGGGTATTATCTGGATATTTTATAATTTACACCGCCTGTATTTGTTGCTCCCAATCACCCAGAAATCGAATTTGTGCTACATTTAGAGTGGTCTACCTATATTCCTAATACATTTATCTATCTTTCTGACTCATTTTGGGGTGTTTAAATTGAAGCTGCCACACCCTTCGAGACAGCGTTAAATGGGTATTATCTGGATATTTATATAATTTACACCGACTCTATTTGTTGCTCCCAATCACCCAGAAATCGAATTTGTGCCACTTTTAGAGTGGTCTACATATCGTCCTAATACATTTATCTATCTTTCTGATTGATTTTTGGGTGTTTAAATTGGAGCTGCCATACCCTTCGAGACAGCGCTAAATGGGTATAATCTGGATATTTTATACTTTACATCGACTGTCTTTGTTGCTCCCAATCACCTAGAAATCGAATTTGTGCCACTTTTAGAGTGATCTAGATACCTTCCTAATAAATTTATCTATCTTGCCGATTCGTTTCTGGGTGTTTAAATTGGAGCTGCATACCCTTCGAGACAGCGCTATATGGGTATTATCTCGATATGGTCAATTTACACCAACTGTATTTGTTGCTCCCAATCACCCAGAAATCGAATTGTGCCACTTTAGAGTGGTCTAAATATCTTTCTAATACATTTATCTATCTTCCTGACCATTTTTGGGTGTTTAAATTGGAGCTGGCATAGCTTCCGAGACAGCGCTAAATGGGTATTATCTGGATATTTTTATAATTTACACCGACTCTATTTGTTGCTCCAAATCACTCAGAAATAGAATTTATGCCATTTTTAGAGTGGTCTACCTATCTTTCTAATGCATTTATCTATCTTTCTGACCCATTTTGGGGTGTTTAAATTGGAGCTGCAATACCCTCCGAGACAGCGCTAAATGGGTATTATCTGGATATTTTATACTTTACAGCGACTGTATTTGTTGCTCCCAATCACCCAGAAATCGAATTTGTGCTACTTTTAGAGTAGTCTACATATCTTCCTAATACATTTATCTATCTTTCTGACTCCTTTTTGGGTGTTTAACCCTCCGAGACAGCGCTAAATGGGTATTATCTGGGTATTTTATACTTTACATCGACTGTATTTGTTGCTCCCAATCACCTAGAAATCGAATTTGTGCCACTTTTAGAGTGGTCTACATACCTTCCTAATACATTTATCTATCTTGCCGATTCATGTTTGGGTGTTTAGAGTGGTCTACATACCTTCCTAATACATTTATCTATCTTGCCGATTCATGTTTGGGTGTTTAAATTGGAGCTGCCATACACTGCGAGACAGCGCTATATGGGTATTATCTCGATATGGTCAATTTACACCGACCGTATTTGTTGCTCCCAATCACCCAGAAATCGAATTTGTGCCACTTTTAGAGTGGTCTACATATCTTCCTAATACATTTATCTATCTTTCCGACTCATTTTTGGGTGTTTAAATTGGAGCTGCCATACCCTCCGAGACAGCTCTAAATGGGTATTATCTGGATATTTTTATAGTTTACACCGACTCTATTTGTTGCTCCCCATCACCCAGAAATCGAATTTGTGCCACTATTAGAGTGATCTACATATCTAACTAATACATTTATCTATCCTCCTGACCCATGTTTGGGTGTTTAAATTGGAGCTGCCATGCCCTCCGAGACAGCGCTAAATGGGTATTATCTGGATATTTTTATAATTTACACCGACTCTATTTGTTGCTCCAAATCACCCAGAAATCGAATTTATGCCACTTTTAGAGTGGTCTACATATCTTCCTAATGCATTTATCTATCTTTCTGACCCATTTTGGGGTGTTTAAATTGGAGCTGGCATACCCTCCGAGACAGCGCTAAATGGGTATTATCTGGATATTTTATACTTTACACCGACTGTATCTGTTGCTCCCAATCACCCAGAAATCGAATTTGTGCTACTTTTAGAGTGGTCTACCTATATTCCTAATACATTTATCTATCTTTCTGACTCATTTTTGGGTGTTTAAATTGGAGCTGCTACGCACTTCGAGGCAGCGTTAAATGGGTATTATCTGGATATTTTTATAATTTACACCGACGCTATTTGTTGCTCCCAATCACCCAGAAATCGAATTTGTGCCACTTCTGGAGTGGTCTAAATATCTTCCTATTACATTTATCTATTTTCCTGATCCATTTTTAGGTGCTTAAATTGGACCTGCCATACCCTCCGAGACAGGGCTAAATGGGTATTATCTGGATATTTTTATAGTTTACACCGACTCTATTTGTTGCTCCCCATCACCCAGAAATCGAATTTGTGCCACTATTAGAGTGATCTACATATCTATCTAATACATTTATCTATCTTGCCGATTCATTTTTGGGTATTTCAATTGGAGCTGACATACCTTCCGAGACAACGCTATATGGGTATTATCTCGATATGGTCAATTTACACCAACTGTATTTGTTGCTCCCAATCACCCAGAAATCGAATTTGTGCCACTTCTGGAGTGGTCTAAATATCTTCCTATTACATTTATCTATTTTGCTGATCCATTTTTAGGTGCTTAAATTGGACCTGCCATACCCTCTGAGACAGGGCTAAATGGGTATTATCTGGATATTTTTATAGTTTACACCGACTCTATTTGTTGCTCCCCATCACCCACAAATCGAATTTGTGCCACTATTAGAGTGATCTACATATCTACCTAATACATTTATCTATCCTCCTGACCCATGTTTGGGTGTTTAAATTGGAGCTGCCATGCCCTCCGAGACAGCGCTAAATGGGTATTATCTGGATATTTTATACTTTACACCGACTGTATTTCTTGCTCCCAATCGCCCAGAAATCGAGTTTGTGCCACTTCTAGAGTGGCCTACCTATCTTCCTAATACATTTATCTATCTTACTGACTCATTTTTGGGTGTTTAAATTGGAGCTGCCATACCCTTCGAGACAGCGCTAAATGGGTAGTATCTCGATATGGTCAATTTACACCAACTGTATTTGTTGCTCCCATTCACAATTAAATCGAATTTGTGCTACTTTTAGAGTGGTCTACATATATTCCTAATGCATTTATCTATCTTTCTGACTCATTTTTGGGTGTTTAAATTGGAGCTGCCATACCCTCCGAGACAGCGCTGAATGGGTATTATCTGGATATTTATCTAATTTATACCGACTCGATCTGTTGCTCCCAATCACCCAGAAATCGGATTTGTGCCACTTTGAGTGGTCTACACCTCTTCCTAATATACTTATCTATGTTCCTGATCCATTTTTGGGTGTTTAAATTGGAGCTGCAATACCCTCCGAGACAGCGCTAAATGGGTATTATCTGGATATTTTATACTTTACATCGACTGTATTTGTTGCTCCCAATCCCCCAGAAATCGAATTTGTGCCACTTTCAGAGTGGTCTACATATCTTCCTAATACATTTATCTATCTTTCTGACTCATTTTTGGGTGTTTAAATTGAAGCTGGCACACCATTCGAGACAGCGTTAAATGGGTATTATCTGGATATTTTTATAATTTACACCGACCCTATTTGTTGCTCCCAACCACTCAGAAATCGAATTTGTGCAACTTCTGGAGTGGTCTAAATATCTTTCTAATACATTTATCTATTTTCCTGATCCATTATTGGGTGTTTAAATTGGACCTGCCATACCCTCCGAGACAGCTCTAAATGGGTATTATCTGGATATTTTATACTTTACACCGACCGTTTTTGTTGCTCCCAATCACCCAGAAATCGAATATGTGCCACTTTTAGAGTGGTCTACATACCTTCCTAATACATTTATCTATCTTGCCGATTCATGTTTGGGTGTTTAAATTGGAGCTGCCATACCCTCCGAGACAGCGCTATATGGGTATTATCTCGATATGGTCAATTTACACCAACTGTATTTGTTGTTCCCAATCACCCATAAATCGAATTGTGCCACTTTAGAGTGGTCTAAATATCTTTCTAATACATTTATCTATCTTCCTGACCATTTTTGGGTGTTTAAATTGGAGCTGGCATGGCTTCCGGGACAGCGCTAAATGGGTATTATCTGGATATTATTATAATTTACACCGACTCTATTTGCTGCTCCAAATCACCCAGAAATCGAATTTATGCCACTTTTAGAGTGCTCTACATATCTTCCTAATGCATTTATCTATCTTTTTGACCCATTTTGGGGTGTTTAAATTGGAGCTGGCATACCCTCCGAGACAGCGCTAAATGGGTATTATCTGGATATTTTATACTTTGCACCGACTGTATTTGTTGCTCCCAATCACCCAGAAATCGAATTTGTGCTACTTTTAGAGTGGTCTACCTATATTCCTAATACATTTATCTATCTTTCTGACTCCTTTTTGGGTGTTTAAATTGGGGCTGCCATACCCTCCGAGACAGCGCTAAATGGGTATTATCAGGATATTTTATACTTTACATCGACTGTATTTGTTGCTCCCAATCACCTAGAAATCGAATTTGTGCCACTTTTAGAGTGGTCTACATACCTTCCTAATACATTTATCTATCTTGCCGATTCATGTTTGGGTGTTTAAATTGGAGCTGCCATACCCTCCGAGACAGCGCTATATGGGTATTATCTCGATATGGTCAATTTACACCAACTGTATTTGTTGCTCCCAATCACCCAGAAATCGAATTGTGCCACTTTAGAGTGGTCTAAATATCTTTCTAATACATTTATCTATCTTCCTGACCATTTTTGGGTGTTTAAATTGGAGCTGCCATACCCTCCGTGACAGCGCTAAATGGGTATTATCTCGATATGGTCAATTTACACCAACTGTATTTGTTGCTCCCAATCACCCAGAAATCGAATTTGTACCACTTCTGGAGTGGTCTAAATATCTTCCTAATACATTTATCTATTTTGCTGATCCATTTTTAGGTGCTTAAATTGGACCTGCCATGCCCTCCGAGACAGGGCTAAATGGGTATTATCTGGATATTTTTATAGTTTACACCGACTCTATTTGTTGCTCCCCATCACCCAGAAATCGAATTTGTGCCACTATTAGAGTGATCTACCTATCTACCTAATACATTTATCTATCCTCCTGATCCATTTTTGGGTGTTTAAATTGAAGCTGCCATACCCTCCGAGACATCGCTAAATGGGTATTATGTGGATATTTTATACTTTACATCGACTGTATTTCTTGCTCCCAATCACCCAGAAATCGAATTTGTGCCACTTCTAGAGTGGTCTACATATCTTCCTAATACATTTATCCATCTTTTTGACTCATTTTTGGGTGTTTAAATTGGAGCTGCCATACCCTCCGTGACAGCGCTAAATGGGTATTATCTCGATATGGTCAATTTACACCAACTGTATTTGTTGCTCCCAATTACCCAGAAATCGAATTTGTACCACTTCTGGAGTGGTCTAAATATCTTCCAAATACATTTATCTATTTTGCTGATCCATTTTTAGGTGCTTAAATTGGACCTGCCATGCCCTACGAGACAGGGCTAAATGGGTATTATGTGGATATTTTATACTTTACATCGACTGTATTTCTTGCTCCCAATCACCCAGAAATCGAATTTGTGCCACTTCTAGAGTGGTCTACATATCTTCCTAATACATTTATCCATCTTTTTGACTCATTTTTGGGTGTTTAAATTGGAGCTGCCATACCCTCCGTGACAGCGCTAAATGGGTATTATCTCGATATGGTCAATTTACACCAACTGTATTTGTTGCTCCCAATTACCCAGAAATCGAATTTGTACCACTTCTGGAGTGGTCTAAATATCTTCCAAATACATTTATCTATTTTGTTGATCCATTTTTAGGTGCTTAAATTGGACCTGCCATGCCCTACGAGACAGCGCTAAATGGGTATTATCTCGATATGGTCAATTTACACCAACTGTATTTGTTGCTCCCAATCACCCAGAAATCGAATTTGTGCCACTTCTAGAGTGGTCTACATATCTTCCTAATACATTTATCCATCTTTTTGACTCATTTTTGGGTGTTTAAATTGGAGCTGCCATACCCTCCGTGACAGCGCTAAATGGGTATTATCTCGATATGGTCAATTTACACCGACTCTATTTGTTGCTCCCAATCACCCAGAAATCGAATTTGTGCCACTTCTGGAGTGGTCTAAATATCTTCCTAATACATTTATCTATTTTCCTGATCCATTTTGGGGTGTTTAAATTGGACCTGCCATACCCTCCGAGACAGCGCTAAATGGGTATTATCTGGATATTTTTATAATTTAAACCGACTCTATTTGTTGCTCCCAATCACCCAGAAATCGAATCTGTGTCACTTTTAGAGTGGTCTACATATCTTTCTAATACATTTATCTATCTTTCTGACTCATTTTTGGGCGTTTAAATTGTATTATCTCCATATTTTATACTTTACGCTGACTGTATTTGTTGCTCCCAATCACCCAGAAATCGAATTTATGCCACTTTTAGAGTGGTCTAGATATCTTCCTAATATATTTATCTATCTTTCTGACTCATTTTTGGGTGTTTAAATTGGAGTTGCCATACCCTCCGAGACAGCGCTAAATGGGTATTATCTCGATATGGTCAATTTACACCAACTGTATTTGTTGCTCCCAATCACCCATAAATCGAATTTGTGCAACTTTTAGAGTGGTCTAAATATGTTCCTAATACATTTATCCATCTTCCTGCCCCATTTTTGGGTGTTTAAATTGGAGCTGCCATACCCTCCGAGACAGCGCTAAATGGGTTTTATCTGGATATTTTATACTTTACACCGACTGTATTTGTTGTTTCCAATCACCCAGAAATCGAAATTGTGTCACTTTTAGAGTGGTCTACATATTATCTTCCTAATGCATTTATCTATCTTTCTGACTCATTTTTGGGTGTTGAAATTGGAGCTGCCATACTCTCCGAGACAGCGCTAAAGACGCTATGTGTTTGCATTAGTGAGGAATATTGTGTCCTTGGATAGCAAAGGAAGTCTGTAATTCAAAACCAAAGTTCATGGCTGAGGGAACTTCTACCACGTATAGACGGCTGTCGTCCGCGCAATAATGGTGAGTATTGTTTACAGTGTTTTCATCGTTAGCTCTGCCGACTCAGCTTTCTGTATCGTGTTGTTACTTTTGACTGCGATCCCTGATCTCTACGCGGTAAATATAGCTGATCAACTGAGGTCCAAGCTCATCGCTAGGATACGCTCGCCATGCTGGGTAGGGGGCACCGGACAAGTAAATCCAAGAATTATATAAATTGTAGAATTGTAGGTATTAAAGGTGTCGGCGACGCGTTACGTTCGTGGCATTAAATCCTTAAGACTGACAACTATTCTATGATCCAAAAGAATTTCCATTGATTTTCATTAATCCCATACATCATCAGTAACATATAATTTGATCTGATTTATTTTGCAATGGCAATAATTAAGAATGAATAAATATCATCACTATGCAAGTCGCGCGACTCCGTGTGCAGTCAAAATATTTCATTACATTCAATTTCCGTCTTCTCCTGCTGACGGATATTATTGAATTCCTTGATACATCGATTCCATGAAAACAAGTACGTTTCACAATCAAATCGCAAACGATGGCTAACAGTTTTCTACATATAACAACCGGCTATATTATTGTTAAATGATGGAAGCTGCTGCGAATTTGATTGCTTGGCTGGGTGATCATTGACTAACGTTTCCGCGAGGAAATCATTCAAGAGTAACCGGAAGTAAGCTAGTTAATCCGGATGGCACATAAGATCGTGATGGCCATCAATCTCTCGTCTTCTCCTTTTTTGTGGAGAAACTCCTTCCTGTATCGCCGTGATCACGCTACTGCCTAATTATGATTCCCTACCAAACGTTTTTTGACTTGGTGCCAATACTGTTATACGGATTGGGTCTTTAGATTACGGACGCGGAATTATTTAATGGACGACGGCTGAATACTGAATGACGGACTAGACGCTTGTATGTATATAGAAGGGCTAATGAAATTGAACTTATGTCAGTCAGTCTGAACACCCTTTGAGGAACTATACAATGTTGCTACACACGACGTGTAGCAAACGGCGTCATTTACCCAGAGAAAATCCGGAAAATTTTATGCATTTCAACATCCATGCCTTGTGCACGAAGGGACAACACAGAAATATAAAAGCTTAAGATAGAAAGAAAGACACAAAATCCTACATATTCACATAAACATGTGTACTTTATGTAAACTTATTGCTCACTTTTTAAGACTGAGGATTTTACGACGCCTGAAAGAGAAAAAAACGAAACGACACCAAATTATGTGCTAAACACACATTCGCATAATTCACCCTTTACCTTCTACAATGTTTGCTGTTTTGTCACCGTGACCTGATTATGTTACTATCTTCATTAAATCATATTCACTCACTCACTATCTTCATTAAATATATTTTCGGTTGACACCAATGTATATTAACCTTTCAATACGAAGAAACCCTCGATTATTCCACCTCTTGGAATCCGTATGAAACCACACATTGTAGCAGCTGGTATTAAAGTTAGTCAAATTTTACCTAATGAACTCCACCATGGCAGTTAGCCAAACCAGAAGTAGATATTTCACTGACGAAATATTAAAATGCAGACACGAGCCAGCTCGTGTATATACAAGAATTTGGTCTACTGAGAGAGAAATACAGATCACATCAGACTATTTATACAGATGGTTCTAAAGATGGTGAGACAGTAGCGTGTGCTACTGTCTTTGGTTCCAAAACTAAAATCTATCGTCTACTAGGTAAAAATTCCTTATTCACTGCAGAGGCAATAACTCTATTATCACAGGCAATACTAAAGCTGATAAAATGGCTAAAGCAGCTCTGGATAAATAGGTTGATCCTGTTAAAATCCCATACAGCGATTTTAAACCATCTATCTGCGCTTATATAAGAAAGCTGTTTCAATTCGCTTAACTTGTTGTCCCTGTGAAAGAATATTCCCCTTCAATTGTTTGGCAACAGTGTACCCTTCTACCATGCACTCTAATGGCATTTCCTTCAAGAGACCATAGTTACACTATCAAAGAAATTCGGTTTCAATCGGAAGTGGGACATTTCTTGTAATACACGACGTACAGCAGTAACGATTTTATTTCCATTGTTCATATGTACAACACGGAGATCTTGCATTGCATGATGTTCAAAAATACCCCTAGACCCAGGTTACCCTACCATTTATTTTCATTGCCCCCTTGGGGTAGAGGACTGAAGCTTTCTATACTATATGGGCAAACTCTACAAGACAATGTAAAGGAATCCAAGATTCATGTCACAATGTCGTCACGGAAGCCAATTCTCGCTTATCTTTGGGCCGATTTATGGAGTATTTCTTTAAAAAACTAAGTAATATTATAAAAATAATTATTTTTGACAAAATAAATTACCCTCATGCCATTTATGCAAGAAAAATGCGAACAATTGAATAGAAAAGCCCAGAAACACAACTCTCTGAGGTCATTTCGTGATCACGATTTTGAATTTTCCCATGATCATTTGCACCTAGGATTAAAATGAAGTCAATAATATTCGAATTTTCATAGAAAATTGACCGATAGGCCGTCAGTTTATTCAACCTGCCGAACGAATTTGTAGGTCTGTCGGAACGAAAACAATCCATTGGAATTAAAGTGATATCAAACGATGCATCGTACAGTTGAAAATTCAACTCTGGAATTGCGGATCAAATGTGAAGATCCCCTCAGAAGACATCCGATTGTATGTCATATAAGACGTGGAACAAACAGCACAATTCACACATAGAATAAACTTATAGACGCTCCAATTTCGAGATCTTTTTACGAATAAGAAGCTTATCAGCACAAAGTAACAAGAACGACAGAATGGAAGGAGATAGAGAAAGAAAAATATTTTGACGTAATCGTATCAAATACTTTGTAAACCGTTTGTTTTCACTCTCACCATCAGCGAATAAAGCTATCCACTGGAAGATTAAGCACAAGTTTAGTTAAGACCAGTGGGCAGAAACTCTTCATCACAAAATCGCCTGGTGTTATAGACTGGGCAATATGGTCTTAGTTGATATCGAGTGTTCTCTAAGTATCCTCTACTGTCATTGCTTTATTATGTGTTAGTTCATCTCAAGAGACGTGGATGGTTTGATCGATATTCTGTTATTTTCTTCAACCCGTCGAAAGAATCCTTTATAGCTCTGTCTACTGGAGAACGAGAAATCCACTTCGCATATTCTCAAGACGTTTCCCCAAGAGTTTCCAAGCCATATGGAACGAGTGCCAACCACGAAGGCTTAGGAATGGAACGTGATCAATTATATTGAATTGAGCGAGCGGGGTGATGTATCCATATTATCTGGGCTACATTTCATGGCTTAATTTCCAAAATCTACAGATTGTTTTGTACGAGGGCATGCTACATTTATTGGTGACCGGCGTGTGCGCAAAATATAACCAATGATATGTCAGAATATCCATTGAATATATCAAAGGTATAGCGAAAAATTTTCAGAATTGAACTGACGAAGTTAGACAGCCAGAAACTTGAATCAATGGAATTAGATCTCACGGAACAAGTAACTCTCTGAGTATAGCAGCACGACCAATATTTGGTCCGCAGTCCTTTTGCTTAGAGAATTGCCATAACGAAAGTATTCATTAACATGGATGAAGTATGAAGATGGAATTATTGATAATTCTCAGCTATAACTGGTCAGATAGTACTGTTTGGTCTACCCAATCGGTCCACTGGACAGTTTGCCTTGGATAAAATGTGCATTTAGATATAGTGCGTCTCTGGATATAAAGGTACCCAATACCCAGAGTTGATGAAACTAAAGTTTCTGCAATGTTTACATTGGACCAAGTTATAAATCATCATGTTTATGGAATGGACTTCATATTTCAGCGAGAAAAATGGTCATACTCATTGGTAACAGGTCAGTAAGTTAACGATGAGATTGATACGGGAAACTACCATCTCTCAAGTTTGTTTTAAACTACTGACAGCTTCTCTCTTGCCAACTGGCTTGCAATTATAAAAATTGTCAATCCCTAGCTCTCTGGATTTAGGTAATCATAGCTCTCGTTGATGATGATCAAGGGTACATTATCCTCTAGAAAACGACAAGTAAATTCACCTGGATGAAATAATATTTGTCCAAGTTTAAGGATCATGCGGAAAATTATGATGTGCCTTCCGTATCATTGCAAAATGTTGACCGTTTCTATCTTGCATGGGATTAGCTTGTATATATGTCATTTATTATTTCACCTCTGGCTGAAGTTGCCACATGAACAGGTACAATAAAAGCGTACCCGAGATACAACACAAATCACTAATTGTTAGATTCTTGATATGTGCTTTAGAATAGGTTAACTGGAAGACTATACTGTGAAGTCATGTGGCTTTGTCAGTAAGTCGGCACCTCTTCCCACTTCCCTTATATGCGTTGTAATCTAGTGTAATGTTGTTTCCCATATGAAAGCGTAATTCTCTATGGATGGACGGCGGCTCGCGTTTGACCGTGAGAACTAGCGCTATTAACCCTATCTTTTTCGATTGTTCGCAAAAACTGCATGATAAATTAGTAAATATTCATCTGAGGTGAATTTTTGTCCAGATATTTTTAAGAAAAATAACGAAAACATCACTTTAATGATACCTCACATGGCCGCCATCTTCAATTTACCCATGATACTTTGCTCGGGGATTATGCAAATAGGTCCCAATGTGATAAACTACAAAGTCACAGAGTATCAGCTCTCAAATTACTGTCGTTCCGGAGATAGCGGAGAACATCTGGTATGGGGGAGGCATACTGAGGCCTGATAGGGTTAAGTATTGTGAACGTTGATCAACCATGGTTATTTCATGAACGGTGGACTTCCAGGATCTGTCTAAATGATCTGTATTGTCTGAAGTTAGAATGAAGCATGTCCGACAAGCAGTGATAAATTCAGATATAGAAATCAGAAATTACGACCTGGTATCTCGGGATTTTAGTGATCATCGGAAAACTTCGTTCTGCTCAAGCGGTTACTTCTGCGTCGGAGATTCATTGATCATATAAAACCGGATTACTACTCCTCCATGGTATTATTAGGTAATCGGAGAACGTTTGCGGAGTAGAGATCGATCTTTGATCTGACTTGGATACGGAAATGGAATATATGAAATAGGAGAAATGATTCCATTACTACACAAGTCTGCCATCTCTCAATACGATAAAAGCTTTCATAGTCTCAGCAGACAAATCTCCAAATAATATAATATTCATATGTAAATATTACTATTAGCAGTTGCTGGTTAAGGAACTGAGTATAAGCACACCATCGTCGAATAAGTCTACATGTACTTACTCCCAAACAGCATTTACTCTGGAAGTAGGCATTGTTTGGTCTACACATTCGATCCACTGGACAGAATTTGTAACACTGACGTTTCTGCAATGTTTGCATTGGACCAGGTTATAAATCATCACGGGCTTCATATTTCAGGAAAGAAAATGACCATACTCATTGATAACAGGTCCAAGAGTTAGCGATGATGATTGATACAGGAAACTACCCTCTCTCCGAATTTGCTGCAAATTGCTGACAGCTTCTCTCTTGACAACTGACTTGCTACTATAAATGTTGTCAATCCCTAGATCTCTGGATTTACGTAATCATAACTCTCGTTAAATTGGTAAGCATCAGAGTACATGATCTTCTAGAAAACGACTCGTAAATTCATATGGATGAAATTTGTGATGTATCTCTCGAATTGTGGAAAAATGTTAACCGTTTCTGTCTTGCACTGGATTGGCTTGTATTTATGTCAATTATCATTTCATGCCTGGCTGGAGTTTGGCGCTAATATATCATGGTTTCCAAGGTGGAAGCGGAAATTTCTCTATGGACGACGGCTCGTTTCTGTTTGTGAGAATTAGTGCTTACATTGCGATTAAGAATTACCTCTTCATCCGAGATTCAGTGATCATATAAAACCGGATTACTACTCCTCCATGAGGAGGAGGGAGGGAATTTGGCTTAATGTCACACTCAAGTTTGTTTCACTCATATGGTGACAGTCAGCTTAGTTGGTGGAGGAAGCCGGTGTACCCGGAGAGAACCACCACCCTTCGGCAAGTAACTGACAAACTTCCACACATGGACCAGCTGGGCTCGAACCCGCGCCGGTTCAGCGGTGTGAGGCTAGGGGTCACCAGCGAAGCGCCTTAGACCACTCGGCCACCGAGGGCCCTTACTCCTCCATGATATTATTAGGTAATCGGAGAACGTCTATGGAAGTAGAGATCGATCTTTGATCTGACTTCAAATATACGTAACCAACACATACTTGATACACGAATTTATTCTTCCCCTTGGCATGGCTCTCTGTTTAGAGTCTAGACTATAAAAAAATCTAGACGAATTGGCCAGAAAAACAACAGAGTTCAAGTTCAAGTTTATTGTACCAAACACCTGGTACAGGGCAGAGCACAACAAATGACATGAATGGATAAACTATATATTTCAGTGAGGTAGGTTGAAAGTTTCGGTTACATTATTGCATTTATAAGGTTTTTTGGGTCTCGCAGATATTTGTTCTATAAATACTCCCTCGTTTGGGTCGTTTTTACCCCTCAGTCCTATTGTCGTTGCCTTGTACGTACGTCCGTCCGTCCGTCCGTCCGTCAACATGTTCTTGTCCGCTGAATATCTGCAGATCTATGAAGGCGGGCCTGACCAAACTTTGGTGAGAGCTTCCTGAATATTGACTGAAGAAGTGATTAGATTTTCAGATGGCTATGATGATTTTATGATTTATAATTATTATTTTTTATTATTTATTGATGGCTCAGCTTTTGCAATGTTATCTATGCCCATCAATATGTTCTTGTCCGCTGAATATCTGCAGATCTATCAAGTCGGCCTGACCAAACTTTGGTGGGAGCTTCCTGAATGTTGACTGATGAAATGATTAGATGTTCAGATGGCTATGATGATTTCATGATTTTTAATTATTTTTTTTTATTTATTGATGGCTTGGCTTTTTGTACTGTTATCTATGCCCATCGGGAACCCTTGGTTGCATGTTTCATTGTGACTTTTGAAGGTTCCCTGATACAAGAAAGTCTGGACCATTCAAGATTCAAGATTATCATTGAATGGAACCCCTCAATTCCCATATATTCTGGGAGCCCACATGATACTACACTTGTTCAACCTATGCACTACTCTTGGGGGGATTTCCCCATCCCTGGGGCACTAATTGTTAAAGTTTTGGACTTTTTCCTATCCACAGCTTCTCAGCCTCATGTGATATGTGTGAGATGCAGTGTACATTGCTTTTTCACACACAGGCTGAATCACCTTAATTTTTTCCTTTTATAGTAATAACTAACAGGCTGGTGACATTATTTTATTTCACAAGTACAAGAGGAAATAACCGGCGGGGGGTCCCCGCACTATCGAATCCCTGTTAGGTTTGAATTTCGTGTGGCCTTAAATGAAGGACAACATTTTTCTTCAATTTTGCTACATCGATTTATCAGAAAGCTTTTGCACAAACCATATTTTATTTCAGAAGTATAATATGAAATAACTGGCAGGTGAATTCTGCAGTATGGAACCCCTTTAAGCTTGAATTTCGCATCGCCTTAAATGAAGGACAACATTTTTCTTCAATTTTGCTATTAAATCATTCTACTCCACATCATATGATTTATCCTAAAGCTTTTGCACAAAACATATTTTATTTCAGAAGAGTAAATAACTGGCAGTTAGTATTGATTTATTCTAAAACTTTTGCATGAATCATATTTGTGTCCACACATTTAACTGGTACAACATAATGCTTCAATTTTTGTCACCAAACATGTTACTGTAACTTGAAAATTATTTAAAACGAGTGATTAGGACAGTGTCAATCATTGTGTTTCTATGCCATTAACTTATCACACTTGTGCAATGCATAAATTGCCACTGATAAAGCTACACTTTCTTGCATGCTGTAATCCCAGCACACCACTCACGTGAAAAAAAGTCTATTATATACGGTACAGAAATCAAACAAACTGGGAATTTTTGCAGGTTCCGATCCCAAACTGTCAGTTCCTTTTCGTAATTCATTATTTAGGGTCCAATTGTTTTTAGTGAATTTCGGCGCAAAGAGCCTGTGATCAATCACAAAACAGAGGTTTATTAACATGAAATTCAATACCCAGCTATGCAATCGGATCGATATTGAGGCCCCCAAAAGCTTTTTCTAGGAGTATTTCCTTCATAAATCCTTTCAAATTGAACAACAACAACAACAACAACAACACTTTCATTTTTTGTTTTATTTGAGTTTTGGGCACCCATACGTTTTTCGGAACTAAATTGGCTCTAGATGCAGCCCTGATCCTACTTGACTGAAAAAAAACAGGCTGAGGGGTCCACGCACATTTTAGGTGCTTGCCTGCAATTCATGTTTTTTCTATCTGGCGATTCATCATTTTCCAACATATGACTTGACAGGGTCATTACATCATCGCTTTGAAATATTTGTATCTAATACCGCTCAAGCCGGTACTAGGGACCGTGTGGTCATGTCATTCAATATGTCCACATGAACCTCCACAATCAAAGCGTGGCTGGGATACAAATCATCACAGGGATCACTTTTGGATGTATATAGAAATATGCAGTCAATATATTTGTCTGTGAGCTCATATGACTTTTTGTCAGCACGTCGACATCGTTTTCAACCACCCTTTTAATGGTGCGTTTAATTCTGTCAGAGTTTTCCGATCGCGCTCCAGCTCACGCTTTTGTATAACAATGGCTGGTGAGAAATGTAAGAGCTGGAAAAAATGGACGTCTACATGGCGAATAAAAATCGGCATTTCACATTCAGACTAGAATACGGAAGATTCTAAGACATAACTCAGCCACACTTTCGTTGTGATTGTTCATGTGCAAACTATGAAATAATCACACGGCTCCAATCTCCGACTAAAGAGGAATTTGATACCCTAGCTCGGGGGCTATGCTGACAGATCAGCTCAAATACGTAACTCATCTGATGTTATTGGAGTTACTGAATGAGCATCAACATGTGGAAAAGATGATAAATGCAAGAATACCCAGAGAATACCCAGAATAACCTGTAGTGCCCCACTTCGTGCGGTAAATTTCTTCACAAAGAGACTTAACTTACAAAAAGTTGTTAAATGACATGTACAGATGGCGTCAAGGTTAATCAATATACAGCTAACAAATTTAGTGAGATACGTTAGTGGTTGGGAAAATTGACGACGAGTACAAATTGCACCTCACCTTCGTCTGAAATTATTTGAAACACAATCATTTCGAAAAGCGCACCGTTGAATAGATTATCCCATTTGGTGAGGATACAGACATTAATTATAAGAAAACATCGGCAGTTCAAATGGAACATCGTATTTAGGCGAAAACCTTCTTAGAAATAAAAATTACCTCACTATTCACGTAGTATTTACGACAAGAGAAACTAGGCTATTCAACTATGCGCATTCGTTTCTCGTTTCTAAAAGTTGGTTTTGATTTTCGTTGGTGATAACTTTCGTAGCGTTTGTCTAATTAATTCTGAGCTAGGGAACGCATGAACACCGTGCATGTTGTGCAAGATCGTCATGCTGTTAAGTTATTCCTACAAACCTATCGGAAGAAATATAATGCTGTCCAACTGAAATATAGAAACTTGACCGCTTCTCTCAAGCAATAAACGAAACTTGTGTCTATATTGACACTTTTATTGGTGATGTGGGTGTCCCGTTGAAATTTCGTCTGTTGAACGGCCATGCTAGCCATTGAGGGCTGGGCTTGAGAAAGGCCATGTTCAACATTTATCACCCCGGTTTCTGAAAGGCAATATAATCAACAGTGATAATTTCGTCTTCCGGAAGGCCATGTTAAGTATTGATAAATCCAACTTAAGGGGGGTCATGTTCAACATTGACAATTCCGACTACAGAAAGGTCGGATTAAACATTTATATTTCCGTATTCAGGAAGGCAACAAACAACATGGATAACGTCGGCTTCAAAAAGACCGTGGTCAGTTATGATAACTTCAGGTTCAGATATGACATGATGCTGGGTCGACATCGGGCCTTACAGACTAGTCTTTTGTGTGAATTGCCGTCATTCACATCTGACGACGATACAGCTCACCAATCTCCAATGTACGAGTTGTCACAGCGAAACAGCTCACCAATTACCAGTATACGAGTTGTCGAGCATTTCCATCATAGCTCTCTAGATTTGTATCTAATACCGCTTATGCCGGTGCTAGGGGCCGTGTGGTCATATCATCCATGTTGCCACATGAACAGGTACAATAAAAGCGTACCTGAGATACAACACATATCACGAATCGTTAGATTCTTGGTATGTGATTTAGAAGAGGTTTACCAGAGGACTATTCTGTGAAGTCATATGACGCAGTCAGTATGTCGGCACCTCTTCCCACTTCCCTTATATGTGTTGTAATGGTCAGCAATAATAATTTCAGCCCCAGAAAGCCAGGCTCACCGTTGATAACTTAGGCTCAGCAAAGCTCGATTCAACATCGGTAATTGATATCAATCCACTGATTTGTACTACACATCAACCATTATGCAAACTCAGTATGCGGTTGGATACCGAAATGGAATATATGAAATAGGAGAAATGATTCCATTGCTACACTGTCATCTCTCAATACGATCAAAGCTTATTTCATTTACGTGAAACATGCTTACGTTTGCCAAATATAGATCTTGGAGACATTTCAAATAAATTTGCGATACAGTCCAAATAAGTAACTGCGATATTACTAAGATGAGTGGTAGACCTCGAGTTGAAGAAGACAAGACGGTAAATCTTATGCAGTAATTCCCACAACTACTCGCCATTACACAAGCCCAAATGCGGCTGGTTTTGCAGAAATTACCTAGAATTTGAATGTTTCAGAATAGAGCATTGCCCAATTAACTGCACAGCAGGTCAGCCCGTAAAACTATTGTCCGACAATCAACCGCATTAGCCAAGTCAGATTGGATCCGCCGAATCCTGTATTCCTTCAAGGTTCTCTTGCCACACGTGTGGATTACCGGAATTTCAACTGATAAACGTTTGTTCGATTAAGCTTTTTCGGTGATCTTTACGGCTTCCGTAATCGTCAAACTACAAGATGAGCTTTCATCTTTAATCAGACAAATTACAGGGATTGTTTTCGTGGAATAAGGTGCGTTATCACGTTATAAAGATTTAAATCGAAGATAGAAGCCTTTCGACGATTGATCAATCAGTTAGTAAACTAGCGTCGCACAACTCGCGTGGTGGTTATTTTCTCCTTGCCAGGATAGTTAACACCAAGTTCTACATTGGACGGGCTGTCAGGTCAAGGGGAAAATGGTGTGATCTGAGCGATTACTGGCGAATGGTTCCAGCTTAAACTTGGCGAATAGTTTAACGGAGTTTACCGGTTTGTCCGATAGTACGTAGAATCCCATTTCCACTATTATTACATTTCGTCAAATGGCCAGGTCAATGCTACATATCCCAAAGGCACTTTCGGGGAATTAACATATTAATTGAGTTTAAAGACCACCACAGGCGCACGATTGCATATGAATGGAACCTTGTGAAACATGCCTGCTTAGCCAGTCAAATGACGCAATGGAACTGTATATAAGACCACGCGGTACGATAGGACAGTCGTTGCGCGGTCACGAGAGAGCGAGAGTGATTACGTGCTTCTCTCTCTCCTCTTTTTAGTAGTTTTAACATTTTTAATATTGCTGTAATTGTCCTGGACTTATTATGGCTGATCCAGACTTGCGTGAGATTTCTGAACAGGAAAGCTCACAAGGCGAAACGGGACTGACGATGCATTTGTGTTTGAAGAATGAGCACGCGAATGTGGACTGAATAGAACTACAACGGGTATTATGAGAAAAGAAGACATATCTTCGTTACGGGCTCTGAAAAAATTGCAGTCGGAAGATGTTAGATCTTTAGGACTAACTCTTGGACAATTCAGACTTTTACAAAGTGGTATTCAGGACCTACAAAAAGCGGATACCCCAAGTTCTGAGGGGTCGACGACACAGACAAATGTCGTACAGGCTACGGCACCTGGTGATCAAGAATTTACTGGCCCGGCAATTACCATGGCCGACCTTCGCCGACAAGCTGGGAATCTGACGGCAGCCGGTAAGCAGCTAGACGATCTGTTGGTCCTGGGTCCAAACCCATCCAGTTATATGCAAATGCAGGGTAATTTGTCGGACAATACAAATGTTCCGACTACATTCGATCCACGCCATATACTAACTATTAAAGCTGATCGGGCGAAGGCCTTGCATATTACTAACTTTTTGCCGGAAAAGTCTAAGAAAAGAAGACTGGCTCGTAAGAAGCAATTCGTTTTGGCATCTGACAATGGTAAAGATTCGTATATGTTAGTTTTCCGCACAGAGGATGATCATCCTTATTCAGGAATAGCATTGGCAGAATGGGGAACCGCGAACTGCCGACTGATGAATGTTCTTCTCCAATCTAATCAGCTCAGACGTGGAGACGTAGAGTACTATCTAGCTTACACAGCAAAAATATTTGACTTTGCCGACAAATATGAGTGGGAAAGTATACTTGAAAGGCACTTTCTGTCTATATTCACATCGCGCATACAGACGGGGTTACATACACTCTCCGCAGCACTATATCAGGCCTAAGCACAAATGTAAATGTGCACATGTCTTAAATTTCACCAGGATTGTATCTCATAAAAGCGGCTTTAAACCACAATTTATATTACTCTAGCATAATCGATGGCGTATGATTTCACAACCAAACAATCTCTCGGCGAACTTCCATTTAATCTTTTAACGGAAGACTTACGTTTTACCCAGTCATAATCACATACACAGAAATCATCTGATCATATTATCCGTTGAATTGTTGATACCCCGTTCGATATTTGAGACCGTAACCTTTCCAATAACTATTATTTCGACGTCAATTTTTGAATTGAGATATTGATCTGTCGAATTATTGGATTATATCTAACCTGATACAATGCCAATTATATATCGTTCGGTGCCGCGAAGGCTGCTATGAAATAGGAAAACATGTGTTGTTGGTCGTTAATCGATAATGAGTGGAGACAAACACATATAAATGGATACATGGATTACAGGAATTGGAATAGTTCATCATGAGACTATTCGGCCTGCGCATGCTAACATGGTAATTCCAGAAAGGATATCTTCGCATTACAGGATCCAGATAATAGTTTATGAGAGGGATCTCAGCTTCACAATTTGGATATAAAACTAGCCTATGTTATGTATACTATGATTGTCTTTTTGAATTTGGTGCTAATACTATATGGAATATGGAATAGGTCTTTGGATTATGGACGCGGATATTCTTTAATGGACGAGGGCTGAATTATGAATGACGGACTAGACGCTTGTAATATACGAGAAAGACAGAACGTAGTCATTTGTCTAGCTGATATCGGCCCGGTTAACGCTGGATTTTTAGTTGTTCTCAGATCAACCGTGACTACAAAGAACTGACACGTGTGTCGAGTGAGTTTTTCTGAATAAAATTCCTTCTAGGACCAGATGGCAAAGATTGTATCGTGAATTATTATGTTTTATTATATTTTTTTTTGGCGGAATTGCTAATTTCGATGAACGGAGGGAGTGTTCTAAGGGAGTTTATTTCTCGTGTTCCTTCTTTTCTACCCTCTGGTGATAATACACGCAGCCTGCCGGGCGAAGATATGTGTTCTTCCTATACTGTTAGATGTTAAATCAATATTCCAAGGAATACTCGAAGAAGAAACGCTTAAGATACAATCATCGGGGTACTAATCTCTTTGAAATATCTACCTTGGTTTTCCATGGTGATCTGTGAACTTACGTTACTCTTCATGAAAGATGTATATCAAAGGCAACGAACGGTTAGTTATTGTATTGATATATCTAGTATGAAATGTCATATCGCACCATATATTGCTTTGCGTCATTATCTTCTTTCTTCTGTCAATTCCCGAATACTTCAGACACAATTTCATTTTAGGCCGCAAGTGCTCTTGCTTAAACGGAAAATCCAGATAACTTATGAACATCCAAAATAGGAATAATATATTGACATTCTACTAAATTTATATCGATGTTCTCATGCTTGACTAGGTGAATTGTTACTAATAATTTGATAAAGTGTTTACCAGTTCCAGCTGCAAGAGAGAGAGAGAGAGAGAAGCGTGATGGATCTACAGCCAATGAGCTCTATCAAGTACCCGAGAACAGACACCGAAAACGGTATCAAGGTCCATAAACTTATAACACGCGTTATCAAATCGTAAACCCAATCTCTGTGTATTAAATGTGAAAGTGACTCCATATTTTGTCGCGTTGAACGAATTAAACATGTATTGTTTATCGTATTGAGCTAGGAATGTTTCTATTTTTGAGTACAGGCGTCTAATCCGATATTAAGTATTCCGCCGCCATCCATAAAAGAAATTCCGCGCCAATGATCCAAAGACCAGAGTTAGCACCACCCCCAAAGAGGTATTATTTTTCCTAATTATTTAGTTTCTTGTAAGAGAAAAGCGGTCAACAGTTTTCAGCGATAACCGCAAGACATCGGCAAGTTTATTTGGTAAAATCATTACCACTGACAAGTATATTTTCATCCAACTGGATTTTCAATTCATTTTCTAGAGTATAATTTTTCCTAATCTCATTTTAATTGTGGCCGTTTACTTGATCACCATCGGGTAAGTGGAATTAGACACATGTCAAGAAAGTTAGCTGAAACGCTACTATCCTATTTTGCCGATCGTTTATGATATTTATCACAAGATTCGATAAATTTATAATGGAGGCATTTGATTTGGTAGCTTCGACAAATTTCTGCAACAATATTCGGCTGTCTTGAGTGGAATTGTCAACGTATTTACAAGTCTTTCTGGAATATTGCTATCCAGTGATGAGTATAGTGAACTCAACTCACGTCTTCTTGTCGCAGGCTCGGCAAGAGAGTAAGTCGTTTTCATTTTTATAAAGATATAGTTCCTGGACTATCAATAGTTTCTTTCAAGTCCATTGAATTTGGGCTATATTCTTCACAGTGCTGCTTACGCAGGGATTATCCAAATCGATATCATCACCTATATACCGATTATAAACATCACAAGAATGATATCATATACTTGCAGTATCTGAAGAACGCCATGTGGCGTCTGACATTAATATAACGCTGCATTTATTAATGAACTAAGATACGCAGCCGTGGTTTCGTTTAAGGATTGACTGTGATTGTTTTACGTTCATTGGGGTATGAATTTAAAATCCCTTAGCGGATCATACAAAGTTTGCATAGCGGTTTTTAAGTTCCCCAATGAACGTAAACAAATAGCAATCAATCCTTATAATTAAATTTATCAAGCAAAACCAATTAAGTAAGAGAAGATATTAAATGTGAGTAGAACGAATTCTTCGGTTCAATTCTTGTAACAAGAAAAAACTCTGCGCGTATAAATACACTCAACAATGTTCGTACCTTCTAGCAATATTGCGGTACACGCGCACCTCACTCGGTAGGCCTGTCGTAGCTTGGTTCAAACAGTTGTCAGTTTGACAGTATGTTGCACATTGTGAAGAGAAACGTCTCAATCAATGCTAATTATTTGACCACTGAAAGACACAAGAAATACTGTGAAGGAAGAAGAAACAAAACCGGAAAAGGAGAAATTGCTCGAGCTGAGTTGGTCTGGGCGGGAATATTCCATTCGTGGCCGACACATATGTGTTTCGGTGTCATCATCGGCGATGAATTTTCTTGCTCAGTGTTGCACGGATACCATGATACGGAGAGCGGTTTCACCGATAAATGTGTTGTTTTCTAGCTGAGAAATATTTCCGGTTGTACCGTAGTTTCTAACGGAATTGTCTTCGTTTCGGTGTCGGTGTACCAGACAGTCGCACGTAAAGTGAAGGAGTGTACACGTCGAGCGGACGCATTGGCATTGCGTGATATCACAGAGAGGAACCGTGAACATTTATATTTTACGGGTTTCGAAGTGTACCAGTTGTGGCTAACTAATTGCAGCCTTTGTCAACAGTAACTGAAGAATGGTGTTGCACTCGTAGGCTCCCTTACATTTTTTGTAAACAACATTCTAAGAATCCCTCCAGTCCTACAAGTACAATGTCGAAATCTCGTTTAAGGTCACGGAGATGTCGATTTACGACCGATTTGACAATATTTGCAAGATCCACATACATTATCTCGGCTCTTCTCTCTTCCAAATTATTGTAATTTAACGAACATCTACTCAATACAAATAAATATTTAAATTGACCCTTCTTTCTAGTTTTTTTTTTTCTGACGGCAATTTTTGAGCAATATTATGCGCTAAAATCCAAAACGATTTTACACTACCGCCAGTGGACCAGTGCTATGTGCTATTTATAGCGAAAAAAAAGTAGTGCGGTTGTGGACGTGGCATAGTTATTTTTAGATTAATTGACGTATGAACTGAAAAAATTTGCGCTAATCAGCCAATCAAATTCCCGGATTTACAAACGATACGGGGGAAATTTAATTATAGTAGGATATTAAGAACGGAAACACCATGTTCATTAAATGTCAACATTTCCTGAACAAAATATGGCCAAGACCGTCACAATTTATAACTATTTGGAAAGTTAATTGGGATCATTGTAAATATCGGCAGCTAAAACCCATGTATCACTTTGTGTCGTTACATTTATATGCATGCTACATGTACTCATGATACCGGTAATTAATAATAGCTTCATCGCTAGTTTGATCCGTAAGATGAAGCATCATTTAAGTATGTTTTCAACTACGGCATTTCGAACTGAGAAATATTTCACTGAAGTCTTTGACATATTGTAATTTGGCCGAAATGAAGTCGTCAGGATCAGATGTCATTGTAGGACAAACCTACAGAAAAACAATACTGACAAAGCGACTTCAGTCTCCGGTTCCTGATGAATATGAGCGCGAGAACGTATACTCGAAGTCATGACAAACCAAAGACGTTAACTGGCACAATTGATTCCTTTCCCTTTTGGACCGAATAAGTATTTGGCAGTAAGATAGATGTTGGGGCGGTGAGTGGAATCATACTGATCTAATCCATAGTTCATACAGATATTCGAGAAGCAGACCTTGTTCATTCTGACGTTTCTAGATCAACATTCACAATACCTCGTTCTATCTTGATGCAGCCAGCGCTCGAATCCATCAGTGTACCGAATAAATATAACCGCTTCGCGTCTCTCCAGACATTGCAGAGGGAGTCACTCTGTGCATTGTATAAACATTCCTGTGTCTATAGTTGAAAGGTTTTATTCATACAACACCATTACTACCAACATAATATATAAAATGTAACAAAACTCACTTTAATGTATGTCATCCTCTATATATCATTGACCAGACAAATGATAGCTCAAATTTTTTCCAAACGTATGGTAAATCGAAATCTGGCTATGAGTGGACATGTATGCGGATGATCGTTTCCTTGGAACATAAGGCAATCCATTATTACGCAAGCTTGTTGCTTCATCTCTGGAGAACCTTTGCCATTTGCGATGAATCCACTATTGTCTCACTTTGAGTGTGGCTATTCAGAGGAATAACCGTTATTGTGTTCATGTCCGGCGAACCTTTGTCAACCTGGAGTTGTTTATTTCGCTCTGTTGACAATTGCAATGATTTCTACAGTATCCTTGGTTCAATCATGCGTTCATTTAAAGGTCAACCGATATCGTCGGTTTTCATTTATTATACTACTGCTTCGTTTTATCCTGTCCGAATGCATCGGATAGGATAGCTCGTTGATAGCTTGCTATTCAGACAAGTGTTGGTGGCTAAAAACCGGTGAGTTAGTCCAAAATATTATCAGCAAATTTCAGTTATATTTCTGGTCAGTGATATCTCAGTAACCCGGAAGTAGTGGAAATGTGGTACTCTGTTTCTGTCAAACTGGGACTTGTTGACACCGTTTTCATACAGTCTAAATCATCGGTAGGTTTCGGTAAAGTAGTCATGTTATTCAACCCTATCTGGCCTGGCCTTTCTGGGACCTGTTCGGTTCTTTGCCGGGTACTTCGCCTCCTCCCTAAATATTTCGCTTATCCCTTCCACACCATAAAGCTCTACCTGAAAATGTAAACGGTAGAGTTCTGATAACGTGTCAGTGACGTCATTTTCAAAATAGGCATTGTTTGGTAGATTTTTAGGTCAGAATTTTCGATTTCTTTATTTATGTGTTTTCTTCGCAAAAACTGTATGATAATTTAGTAAATAATAATCTGATGTGAACTAAAATAGGTTTTGTCCACTTTTCCTTGCACAAAAGTAGGAATTTTGAAGAAAAATGACGAAAACATCACTTTTCTGGCCGCCATTCCGAATTTACCCAAGATTCTCTGCTGGGGGGGGGGGTATGCAAATAGGCTCAAAATGACCCCAATATAATAAACTACAAAGTCATGAGTGCAAGCTCTTATTTTTCAAAGCCTGTAGAGGACCATGATGGCCACCACTAGGCCTGGTGTGGGATAAGGAAGATAATTAATTACTTACAATCATTATATGCAAATATGTTTGCATCGATTGTCGAATATGGTCTTAACAAAGTGATTTAGTTAAGAGATGAGCGGATTTGATAAACCCTGTGAGCTGATATTTTGAACGTTTTAAAAATGATCTATTGACAAACAGTTCTCTACACCTGATTTTTACACAAATAAGTAGTTCATCAAAATTAATTGAAAAAAGGTATTTGTGGCAAATGCAAATCCATCTGCGCATTGTTAAACTGTTCTGAATTCATCCACTATCTATATTTTTCTTCGCATGAAGTGTTATGTGCATCATTTTCGATACGGTTTGATGGAATCGTGTCGGCAGCGAGCGCTTGCAGAGTCTAAATAAACACATTTTGACAATATTGTCAAATAATGCCCCCACTAGCTGTTATGGTGTTCACATTCTCGTGGATGAGCCCCAGTACAGATTTTGCTTGTCAATGCTGATGTTAAAAATAATAAGTTTTTTTTTCTTTTCCGCCTATCAAGGACATATGTAATATAAGGATAATTCTTCGTATTTCTGTCAATGTCTGTCAACGGTAAATGGTAAATACATTCCGAGATGAACTCCCAGCGTTGGCGAAATTAGGTAACCCTACAATGTCTTGTGTGAGCTCCCCTCATCCTCTCCTATCATGCAATAACACAATGAAGATAGAGCACATGCCAAACTACCTCAAGAGTATTAAAATCTTTGATCGACAGCTATGTAAACGCTGCACCACATGGCATAGATTCCCCTGTGTTTGTTATTTTTCAGGGATTACTTACCCGCTTAACACACGGAAATTCTTTAATGGTATTGGCTGTCTGCAGAATGTCAGATCTGTTACCTGTATGTAAGTATGTAGTGGCTCGACCATCGGCATGATCTTGATATCTTCAAGTACTAAATTGTGATCAGCAAAACAGCACACGTTCAACAATAATGGACGGACCTTCCAACAATACACCTCCAACCGTGACTTGAGCTTGCAATTATTTAGCTTACAATAACTAGCTTGCAATGAATCTTCTTTCTCAACAATCAAACCATAATGACGAAACCGTATATCGCCTAAAGATAACCAATCCCTTCTCGAAACGATTCACCAGTTATTCCATGCGCTCGACTTTTAAAACTGCTTCATCATACCGTTGGTGACAATGTGCTTACCGAGGAGAAAGAGTGTGATATGTCTACCTTTGGAAGTTATCATAAATTGGTGAAATATGTGAAAATTTGGAAGTCGACTACAGAGCAAACATATGACTCAACAGGAGAGCCTTCTTCGGCACCTCACATTCAGGCTAGATTACGGAGGATTCTAAGACGTAGCCTTGGTATCTAGCCGGTCTTTTATTGAAGCTGTTCATGTGAAAACTATGAATAACCACACAGCCTCTAGCATAGGCTCAAGCGAAATTAAATACGCTAGCTCGGGAGCTGCGATGACCGATCAGCTTAAATAAGTAACTAATATGATGTTAATGGATTAGCATTGAACCAACATGGGGTAACCATGATAAATACAAGAATACACAGAAAAAGAAATGCTCCAAGTCGAGTGGTTAATATCCCATCAAGAAAATCAACCTACATACATTTGTCATACGACATGCTACCCAGGAATTAGTATAATTATGGTAGACATCGACTTGTCCTTGTGAATCTTGTGGTCTATCACTGAACGCAATACATTTTTTCACCTTAACTGTATCTATTCCAATACGTGTATTTCTTAATTCATCTTATTGCTTTAGACAATGTCATACGTTCCGGAGATCGCAGATTCCATGTCACCTGTCGATCATGTTATTTGGCGTGTAAATTATCTACGTCTAAACTTTACTTATAAAAACAGTCTCGTTTCTTGATGAATTGGGATACGGTCCACTTGCAATCATGTCATCGAGATAATATCATGTTCATGTCGTTCAGTATAACAAGTTAGCCAGCCCAACTCATGTCTTGCGGGATGAGTGTTCCTGGCGGCCAGTAGAACCACAAGCTCGCCAGGCCACTAATATATTGTGCGATCAGTGTTCCCGTTGTCCATTTCACAAGTTAGCCTGCACAGTTCATGTATTGCAGGATCAGTTTGATTATCCTGATACCAGATTTCAATTCAGAGCAAGGCTGATCACTGGTGTACATTGCATGCGCTTGTATGCGTGCTTGCTCTTTCTCGGGGATATCTTGCCTAATTTAGTTTCTAGAAATATCTGGAAGATAAATTATGGTGGGTTTTTTCTTCAGTATCTTCTTTGGCGTACATTGAGTTTACTTGATCCATCGCTCTAGTAATGCGTTATAATGCCATATCGTGTTTTGTTCATCGATAATTATAATTATCGTCTTTGCATATTGATTTGTGATCTCTTCTTTCGCCTCCACCTGATTTAAATAATTTGGGAAGTAAACTTTGATGAATTGGGCCCGTTTTACGACCCTGATCCGTGCGGAAATAAATTAACAATAAATAAATCTCTTCCTGCCAACCACCATGCTTATCTCGAACATACTGATACATCAAAGGAAACTGCTTTGAATGATTTGAAGAAATGGAAATATTTGTTCACGTTTATTTGTTTGTTTTGTTCCCGTAATATAACTTAGAACCACACTATTGTATGTGTTATATCATCTGTTGCTGTCATCATAATGTATTATGTGCTCTTCAGTCCACGTGTTATAAATGAATGCTATCGACAATATTTCAATAAGAGTCCTCTTTACATTGCGTCACCGTTGGGCGGTATGAGAGGCCAAGTTGATTCGGTGACCTGTGCTCTCCACTTTACCTCTACAATGACAATAGAAGTATTTTAACTCTTCTAAGGGTAATAAGATAATTTTGGACATTGGAAAATGCCTTTATATCTGAAGCGAATAATTAGGTATAGGCGTCCATATTTCGACAACTTCACGGAGAAATGCACAATAGAATGAGGAACAAAGTACATTTATTGACATTGAAGTGTGTAGATGTGAAAACAACTGGAATAGCACCCGGGCAATCTAACTATGAGCAGGTCAAGCGACGAACTTTCTGTGGGAGATGTGACCCTGTCGGTTAGGATGCCAGTCCTCTAGGATCACTAACTACTGAAAAACTCAGATACCGTATATAATATATATATGATTATTTGTGCACGGTATCCTCAGTGTGGTAAGATCGTATATTATAGAGTCACAGAAAATAAATTCTTCGGTATACCTATTGGTAGGTCGACTTGGCGACACATATGGCATATAATACTGTAATCGTCAGATTCCATAATAAATAACTGCAAGACGTTTTCGTCTGGTACACTGAAATCCCAAAATGCAAGTAAACTAGGTTTTCTATGAATCACTTTGGTGATCCCGGAGACAATAAACCTTGTTATCGATTGCGAAAGCTTAGGTCCATAACAAGGGTAATAGACCCGGTAACATTGAATGACCACGACCGTAATGACCTGTATTCTGAATCCCCAACTGACCCGAACACTAACGAAATAAAATATGCACGGTGTATCAGGGAAATCCACTACGTTGTTTGTTCTCAACGCTTTATGTTTTCTCTGCGCCAGTGGTTCGACAAGCAGCAATCAAATTACCCCCCTTTAATCTCCTCTTTGGACAAGCTGATAGTCAAAAGAACATGTCAGCTTTAACCTTTCTCGTGTCGCATATTTCACAGGCATTACTTCCGAGATATTACTTCATTATTCCCCATAGTAAGATTTGAAGAACTTGCATAAAACTGATGGCATATGTGTCAGATTGCGTTAACTCATGCGGATGGGCACTATAGGTTTATTAATGTATGGGTGCAAATCAACTCACTGTCTGAGAATTTGACTCCTCTTTCATAATCCGGACTTTGCGCAACTACCAGTAAACACCGAGGAAGGGCATACAAAAGGGCATATATGTATAGTCCTGACATAACAGTACTAGCCAGACTTGATGGGGGAAATCAACCCTTGGATTTATTTCTCGGGTTCGTGGACTTTATTCTCCTCATTCTAGCAGGTGTCTGATAACATCAACCGTTGGAACACTTTGGCTTTCAAAGCCGAGTCGGAATACTACATGTATATGCAAGAAGACAATCAATGATAAGGATTGGACAGGAACGACTAAACGATTGTCTATCTGGACGGGTAATTATAGCCGGAGTCTATTATCAATTGATCGTCTTTGGTCAAAAATAACGCATGGAATAAACGGTGCCAGTTTGACCTCAGCCTGGCTCAAGGAAACTTGACAAACGTTTGTTTGATCTCGTTATTGTTATCGCTTTATCCGGTGACATTCAGTTCAATATATGAAGTCTTTTTTCATGGGGATGGGCGTTGTAATTGTTGAAAATTATTGACCGTTTCTGTCCTGGAAAAACGATTTGTGTTTTTCATCATGTTTGTGTGGTGATTATGATATAAAGGGTCTTACAATGATTGACTCAGTAGCGTCCAGATCTTACAAGCGCCTAGTCCGTCATTCATAATTCAGCCGTCGTCCATTAGAAAATATCCGCGTCCATAATCCAAAGACCTATTCCATATTCCATATAACAGTATTAGCACCAAATTCAAAAAGACAATCATAGTATACACACACATAGGCTTGTTTCCTGCAAGAGAGAAGCGGTCAACAGTTTTCAATGATGCCGGCAAGACATCATGATGTTCCAAAAATATCAAATCCGTATCGTTGATCAGTATTCTTAATCCATAATATTCGTTGTAAAGTCGTCATCTAAAGAATGATGTATCTCAGTCGCGCTTTGATTGTGACTGTTCATATGAGAACTGTTCATATATACTGTTCATATATCTACGATCAGTTAATTTGAACACAGATACTATTAATGAACTTAAACGGTCAATACGGTCCTGATGAGGGATTGTAGTATAGAGAGTCGAGAAATCCCATGTGGATACATGTCTGTACGGTATGTGACCTTTAGCATCAAGTTCTTCCGTAAGACATTTTGAGTTTTTCAATATCCACATACATTCAGCGCCAGAGTTCTTAGAAATAATGGCGCAATACCTTTCCCAAAATACTTTTACCTCCTGAAGGGCCCTCGTCAATAGGGTTGAAAGAAGCTTGGTGGTGCAGCTTCTAGAACCAGCTATGAATCTAGCTTTGTATGGTGATTTATGCATTTTGGGAGTCCAGTATAGTTTTGGTATGTCGTTATGACTGGTTGGAAGACACATACCTCTTTTCCTGAGAAACTTTTTTGCGATTGTTAAATAAATCTTCCAGAGTAAATGCAGTTTGGGAGTAAGTAGACGTATTTGATGAAGATATGTCTACACTCAATTCTTTAACCAGCACCTGATAATAGTAATATTTACATATGAATATTATATTATTCGGAGCTTTGTCTGCTGGGACTATGACGAATTTACTCTGGAGATTTGCTAGAACTTCTTGCGAATTGAGGTTTCTCAGTACTTGTTTTGCTTGGGGAAGAGCACTTCTGTCAATATGGCGGATTGTTTCAACGACCTTGCTCTTGGTGAGATCCAGCCAATCAGCGAGTACTGTAGGTTCAACTTTTTCTCGCTTAGACCAATCAATAACGTACTGTTCCAATGCAGACAGGACTATCTTCTGGTCGCCCTTCAGATTTATTCTTCTTGGCTCTCTATATTTAGGTCCTTTCATCAGGAGTAATTTCAGATCCCTATCACTCACCACATCAAGGTCACCAGTCACAATATGTTTGCATGGTGTATAGATAAAGTTCGACGATTCACAATCACAAGTATAGCCTCCTGACGTGTATAAGTTCCAGTCAAGCACCTTGACAGCATTAGAGTAATTAAATATTTTGGTGGCTATAGATTTAGTATACTTATATGAAATGCAAGGAGGTTCTGTGAACTTAAAATAGTTTGGTACAGCGTTACGTACCTCTGGATCATTCAGGATTCGAGGTAATTAATGATGTCCAGTCCTTTATCTAAGTAGTTGAGTTTCAAGAAAAGCCGATCTTGAGATGTTTCGATTATGTTCACTGGACGATACAACCGAAAATACGCTATATCTTGACATACTTTACTGATTTTTGGTGGTATTATATAAACTGAAGATGCAGATTGTTGTATATCTCTGGCTATTTGATCTAAAGCTCTCAGAGGTAACGCATACAGAACTGTACGTAAGCTATGTATACTATTGGGTATGTTAGTTAAACCCACTAAGTAATTTAAAGTGATATGATCGTAAATCATCGAACTATTAAACTTTCGCCAACCATGGCTGCGATGGCTCCGCCAGCATTAAAAATTGCAGATTTGAAACTGTAGAGCTCTTTCGTTTTATTTGTCAATTTTTAGATATCTTTCAAAACGGCATTAGAGGCCGTTGCAATTAGTACACAATCCTCTTTCTCTGGAAAGTGACATCCCAGAAGAACTTGCTTAGCAGCATGTGCTCACAGAACTCTGACCATTCAATCAACGCCACCAAGAATGATGGAAATTTGGAATCACTTGCCTGTCAAGGAGATTTGAACTCTTTCTAGTGTATGCTGAAATTTCTTGTGACCGGAGGTTGCCCACGATGAAATTTCTGCCCAGACGCTTATGGTGTATAGGGAACATATATCCCGAACCATGTTCGTTGAATCTAAGGCTATAAAATATAGGACAACCGTATTATGCCTGGATGTCTTTACCGTAATAAAGTGTATTACGAATTCCCCCAGAGACTAACGAAATAAAATCTTCTCGGAGTATCCCGCGATACCAAAGCTCTATCTTAATTCCCCATACCACCATACTGTTTCAATTAACTTCGTCTCATTCACACCCTGGACTTCAATGGTATATCAATTCACTGGATAATCTGGCATGATTGCAGAATTCAACTACTTCTCTGAAATGTTGGGGGCAAGCTTAATACACCTAGTGATTTTACTGGAAAATCTTCACTTTAGCTGCACCACGTGGGACGAAAACCTGCATTAAAACTGATGGTATCGTTTCGTATTCACAAATGTCCATATATAAAATACGAACAATACTCGCTTAGTTACACTCATTTGTCGAGATTGGTTTAAAAAAATCAACGATTGTAAATCAGATATTTTTACGGCTAAATATTTCTATCCGTCTAAATACTTGTTCTTCACGATGACGCCTATACATGATTGATTCAAAGTAACTAGAGCGTCTATATACTTAAGGATGGACTGATTTTTTTACGTTCATTGAGGTATGAACTTAAAACCCGCTGTGCTTACCTCCTAGCAACATCTCGGTACACGCGTACCTCACTCGGTAGGCCTAGCGTGGTTCAAAACAGTTTTCTGTTTGACATTTTTTGCACATTGTGTACGGGAAGAAACTTCTCAGTCAGGGCTAATAATTTGAAAACTGAAAGACACAAGAAATAATGTGAAGGAAGAATTAGATACGAAACCAGAAATGCAGAAATTGTTCGAATGTCGTCTGCGCGGGAATATTCTAATCATAGTCGACCGATATTGGTTCGGTACGGGTACCAGACATTGGCGATGGATTTTGTTGCTGTTGCACGGATACGGAGGACAGTTTCACTGATCAGTGTGTTGTTTTGAGTTGAAGAACATTCCCTGATGTAGCTTCTAACAGAATTTTCTTCGTTTCGGCGTCCGCTAATATAAATAATATGACGAAGCTCGAACCCTTCGTTATTCATCGCTTGTACCGGTCACACGTAGACTGGAGGGTTTGCTATGTTGTGTACGAACGAACGCATTTGGTATTGCGTGATATCATTCGTGAAGTGTGCTGTGTTGTGTATATCACGCGAGGAGGGAACGCTAAAATTTATATTCTTTGACGGATCGGTGAAATACCGATAGAGTAAGCCAGCGATGGACGCATTTGGTATCGCGTTATATCACGCGAGGAGGAAACGCGAAAATTCTTCCCCCCCCCCCCCCACCAAAAACTTTCCCTTCACTAGGGATTTTACCGGACATCTGCAGTACGGTACGTGTTGCATACATCAGCATATCGGGGTTTTTTTGTGTTTATTTTATTTTTTTTATTCAGTCCATATATCAGTATTCACATCAGTCAGCATTGTTGCAGTGATAACATAGCATTTTACACGCAGCTTTCAACATTTTTAGATGGAATAAAAAATAAATGAGTGTGTCCATTATACATACAGTATTTCGAATAATGTTATTAGATTCCTAATTATTACAACCCGCACGGTCGGTAAGAATGAACAGTTCCAGACTTGATGTCCCGAGGGTCTCTCATCCATAGTACTTATCAGCACCAATTTACAGCTGTGCTGAATTGGATGAATACATGTATTGACTAGAATGACTTATAAATAAAGAGACATTATATCAGAATATGCCACTTGTTCCATTTTTCATTGAACTTATCAACATTATTTAATAATTTAGCATTCACCTGTTCGGCCAAATAGTACTTTTTTCAAATCCGCTTTTAGACAGTCCAGCATTGGTAATGCAAATCTAAGACTAGCCCTAAACAGGCAAAAAAAGATCAGCAATGAAATCAAATTTACAACTTCCAGATTTTTACCAATAAAGCCGAGAATAAGTGTAGGAGGTGAATAACATATTTCTATTCCAGTAATACGAACAACCCAATCGTTCACCTTCTTCCGAAATATAATGGATGTTGGGCACTCAACTAACAAATGGTTAATACTCTCAACATCATTCTTGCAAAAAAACATATATTGCTATCAGTCAAGTTCATCTTGAAAAGCAAAGCTCTACAGGTCTGGTCAGTCATTCATAATTCAGCCGTCGTCCATTAGAGAATATCCGCGTCCATAATCCAAAGACCTATTCCATATTCCATATAACAGTATTAGCACCAAATTCAAAAAGATGATCATAGTATACATAAACATAGGCTAGTTTCCTGCAAGAGAGACTCGATCAACAGTGTTCAATGATGCCGGCAAGACATCATGATGTTCCAAAAATATCAAATCCGTATCGCTGATCAGTATTCTTAATCCAAATATTCGTTATGAAGTCGTCATCTAGAGAATGATGTATCTCAGTCACGCTTTGATTGTGCCTGTTCATATGATTACCATGAGGATCTTGAAGTACATGGGTTCATACGGCCCCTAGCCCCGGGTTAAGCGGAATTAGACACAAGTTACGAAACGTAACGCCATAGATCTTGCACGCTACGGTCGTATTTTGCTATCAGCATGCGATATGTATCGCCAAATTTGAGAAACTTTGGGTGGAGGCGCTTGGTGGTGTAGCCCTGTTTTATAAGTTTCTGCAACAATGTTTTATGACGTTGATTAAAATCCTCACATTCAACACAGGATCTAACAAATGCTACTAGGCGTGATATCTATACGCCATTTGCAGGTTCCACTGGAATATTACTGTCCAGAAAGGGATAGTTTACGATGTCGAAATTGTAATCATCTCTTTTGTCATACAGTCGACGAGAGAGAAGGCCCGCTTCATTTTTATAGAGATATAGGTCTAAATATGATGTGCCTGTGGGGTTATATGCAGTTTCCTTCAAATCTAGTGAAGGTGGATATATATCCTTCTCTGCGTCATTTATATAGGTATTATCCACAGCGAGAAGATCGTCTATATAGCGTTTGGTGAATGAGAAGGAACGGGCTTTGAATGGATCTGTTTTTGAAAGCGCCTGCATATAGTCATATTCATAAGAGAACAGATATAGGTCAGTCAATAGGGGTGCACAATTAGTACCCATTGGAATACCTATATGCTGTTCATATATTGTGTTGCCAAATTTCACATAGATATTTTTAATGAGAAATTCAAGCAACTCTATAAACAAAGAAACATCCCATGAATGATATCTCTTGTATGTAGTAGTATGTAGTAGAGCTAAAGAATGCTTTATGGCTTCCGATATTAATATATCTACGATCAGTTTTCTTGAACACAGATACTATTAATGAACTTAGACGGTCAATAAGGTCCTGATGAGGGATTGTAGTATAGAGAGTCGAGAAATCCCATGTGGTACGGTATGTGACCTTTAGCATCAAGTTCTTCCGTAAGACATTTCGAGTTTTTCAATATCCACATACATTCAACGCCAGAGTTTTTAGAAATAGTGGCGCAATACCTTTCCCAAAATGCTTTTACCTCCTGAAGGGCCCTCGTCAACAGGGTTGAAAGAAGCTTGGTGGTTGAAAGGGTTGAAAGATAGCTTTATCTGAGGCTAAAGTGAGCGCTCATACACATAAATCGAATCTGTCGAACAATAAGTTGATTCGGAAGTTTCAAAGGCGGCTGTGGTCTAGTCATATCGTTTGAGTTTCCATGATTGCGAATTCCAAAGAAACGTCTGTGAATTTTCATTGGTTCACGCTTTCTTGGACACGAGTACCTTAGAATGTCAGAATTAGTCATTTCAAAGAAATGTTTGGCGTTATAAAGATAACGGGTATTTTAAGTGGTACAGTATTTAGACAACTGTTGAATATATCTTCGTTATGGCATAGAAGATATGCAACATTTCCTTGGAGTTTGGTCGGACTCGTTTGGTCGGACGCTTGTAATCGTTAAGACTATTCAGTATTGTCCTTCCCGAATACTTTCTTATAACGGTTTGCCAGACTACAAATTGAACCACGTATTCTAATACAAGCGTCTAGTCCGTCATTCATAATTCAGCCGTCGTCCATTAAAGAATATCCGCGTCCATAATCCAAAGACCTATTCCATATCCATATAACAGTATTAGCACCAAATTCAAAAAGACAATCATAGTATACATAAACATAGGCTAGTTTCCAGCAAGAGAGAAGCGGTCAACAGTTTTCAATGATGCCGACAAGACATCATGATGTTCCAAAAATATAAAATCCGTATCGCTAAAACCGATATGATACAAATGGGCCTAACAAAGAACAGACCAGTTCTGCATGGGAGCAACTCGGGTTTTACAATTGTGTTCCTGTTATGTGGTTATTCCTTCATAGCAGCGGAAGAAAAAAAATTGAGTGGACAATGATATTCGACATTCGGGTATAAGACTGCCTAAATTGAAGAGAGATTAGCTTTCTCTTGGGAGGACCGGTTTATCTCTCAATACCTGCATAGAAATCGACCGGGCAAATGTATTAGTTCATTTCAGGTGTAGGCAATGTGTACCATCTCAGATTTGCTTTCTAGCTGAATACCATTAAAACCTCTCTTCGGCATTAATATTGATTATGCCTGATATGATAATCCCCGAAGGGCTGAAGTTTGGAATATCCGGTCATATAGGTTGTATGCCTTCCATCTGAAGTTAATGGACGATCTAATTAGATTTGCCTGATTTAATCAACAGGTAAAGGTCATATTTGATACACGATCGCAAGAGTGTAATAAAACTGATACTGTAAATTAGCAGACCTGAGATCACAACTTGTCAATTGACTTATGCATAGACTATATACCGGTACCAATGCTGTTGATTAAATGTGGGACTAGCCTTTTGCTCTCAAATAAATGTATATTTCACTTTGTGCACTAAACCCCCTTTTAGTTACCATGAATCAAAGGACATGCCAAAGCATAGACATCCATAAAATAATCCTAATACGTTCTGTGTATTCCTTGATATAGTGCACCTTCAGCAATTTATAAAGTAGAAAGGGTCCATTTTATTTATGAGAGTTTGATCTGCAGACTAGACTGGTCTTTGTCCCTCAAAGGTGATCCAATATTTTTACTGCCACATTCCAGATCCGTATCCAAGTATTAATAAATCTAGTAGTCTAATACATAGCAACAGGAACAAACTGCATTGTCGTTGAATTATGGTTTCCTTCGCAAATTATTCTACTTGGTCTTTCAGTTTGACAGATTTCATCGGCTTGTCTGTGTATGTTCCTTCGACCTTCACTCTAAAGGAAACGCTTCGCCATCATTGTTGTCATATTTTCCTTGACGATGCCTACAAGGATAAGTTTTGCATGACAAATCGAAGCGATATGCAAGAAAGGCATAGTTACTTCTAGAAATGGGCGAATGTGTTCAGGTATCAAGCGTCATATTCGACAATCAATAATCAGCCGTCGCCCATAAAAGAACTTTTAGAGACAAGAATATTTTTTATTCAGCGAAATGTGAAGTCTGCATAATTGCGTTGCCTTGCGTCAAGACATCCATTGAAGGACAACATGCGCTCAATAGTCCAAAATTAAGCAGATTGGCCATATAACTTCATGTAGGGGAACTCGCATTTGGCAACAGGAAACGGAAGTTATTTACTTATTCCCGTTTCGATATTCTAAATCGGGCTATGTGAAAGTAGTAACCTTCATGAAAATCGATGTATTTCGACAACCATTACGTCTTTCATAACACAAATGGGACAATTTTTTCCACAATAAATTTTCTTTGCTGTGAATATAAATTTGAGAAGAATACTTCAAAATGTGTGCTATTAAGGACATTTCTAAAGGGTCGTAGTGAAATCTGTGTACATTCCACAATATTTTACTAGCCACTTTTAGAGTGGTCTAGATATCTTCCTAATACATTTATCCATCTTTCTGACTCATTTTTAAGTGTTTAAATTGGAGCTGCCATACCCTCCGAGACAGCGCTAAATGGGTATTATCTGGATATTTTATACTTTACACCGACTCTATTTGTTGCCCTGAATCGCCCAGAAATCGAATTTGTGCCACTTTTAGAGTGGTCTACGTATCTTCCTAATACATTTATCTATCTTTCGGACTCATTTTTGGGTGTTTCAATTGGAGCTGCCATACCCTCGGAGACAGCGCTAAATGGGTATTATCTGGATATTTTCATAATTTACATCGACTCTATTTGTTGCTCCCAATCACACAGAAATCGAATTTGTGCTACTTTTAGAGTGGTCTAAATATCTTTCTAATACATTTATCTATCTTTCCGACCCATTTTTGGGTGTTTAAATTGGAGCTGCCATACCCTCCGAGACAGCGCTAAATGGGTATTATCTGGATATTCTATACTTTACACCGACTGTATTTGTTGCTCCCAATCACCCAGAAATCGAATTTGTGCCACTTTTAGAGTGGTCTACCTATCTTCCTAATACATTTATCTATCTTTCTGACTCATTTTTGGGTGTTTAAATTGGAGCTGCCATACCCTCCGAGACAGCGCTATATGGGTATTATCTCGATATAGTCAATTTACACCAACTGTATTTGTTGCTCCCAATCACCCAGAAATCGAATTTGTGCCACTTTAGAGTGGTCTAAATATCTTTCTACTACATTTATCTATCTTTCTGACCCATTTTGGGGTGTTTAAACTGGAGTTGGCATACCCTCCGAGACAGCGCTAAATGGGTATTATCTGGATATTTTATACTTTACACCGACTGTATTTGTTGCTCCCAATCACCCAGAAATCGAATTTGTGCTACTTTTAGAGTGGTCTACATATATTCCTAATACATTTATCTATCTTTCTGACTCATTTTGGGGTGCTTAAATTGGAGCTGCCATACCCTCCGAGACAGCGCCAAATGGGTATTATCTGGATATTTATCTAATTTACACCTACTCTATTTGTTGCTCCCAATCACCCAGAAATCGAATTTGTGCTACTTTTAGAGTGGTCTACATATATTCCTAATACATTTATCTATCTTTCTGACTCATTTTTGGGTGTTTAAATTGGAGCTGTCATACCCTCAGAGACAGCGCTATATGGGTATTATCTCGATATGGTCAATTTACACCAACTGTATTTGTTGCTCCCAATCACCCAGAAATCGATTTTTGTGCCACTTTAGAGTGGTCTAAATATCTTTCTAATACATTTATTTATCTTTCTGACTCATTTTTGGGTGTTTAAATTGGAGCTGCCATACCCTCCGAGACAGCGCTAAATGGGTATTATCTGGATATTCTATACTTTACACCGACTATATTTGTTGCTCCCAATCACCCAGAAATCGAATTTGTGCCACTTTTAGAGTGGTCTACATCTCTTCCTAATACATTTATCTATCTTTCTGACTCATTTTTGGGTGTTTAAATTGGAGCTGCCATACCCTCCGAGACAGCGCTATATGGGTATTATCTGGATATTTATCTAATTTACACCGACTCTATTTGTTGCTCCCAATCACCCAGAAATCGGATTTGTGCCACTTTGAGTGGTCTACATATCTTCCTAATATACTTATCTATCTTCCTGATCCATTTTTGGGTGTTTAAATTGGAGCTGCCATACCCTCCGAGACAGCGCTAAATGGGTATTATCTGGATATTTTATACTTTACACCGACTGTATTTGTTGCTCCCAATCCCCCAGAAATCGAATTTGTGCCACGTTTAGAGTGGTCTACATATCTTCCTAATACATTTATCTATCTTTCTGACTCATTTTTTGGTGTTTAAATTGGAGCTGCCACACCCTCCGAGACAGCGCTAAATGGGTATTATCTGGATATTCTATACTTTACACCGACTGTATTTGTTGCTCCCAATCACCCAGAAATCGAATTTGTGCCACTTTTAGAGTGGTCTACATATCTTCCTAATACATTTATTTATCTTTCTGACTCATTTTTGGGTGTTTAAATTGGAGCTGCCATACCCTCCGAGACAGCGCTATATGGGTATTATCTCGATATGGAAAATTTACACCAACTGTATTTGTTGCTCCCAATCACCCAGAAATCGAATTTGCGCCACTTTAGAGTGGTCTAAATATCTTTCTAATACATTTATCTATCTTTCTGACCCATTTTGGGGTGTTTAAACTGGAGTTGGCATACCCTCCGAGACAGCGCTAAATGGGTATTATCTGGATATTTTATACTTTACACCGACTGTATTTGTTGCTCCCAATCACCCAGAAATCGAATTTGTGCTACTTTTAGAGTGGTCTACATATATTCCTAATACATTTATCTATCTTTTTGACTCATTTTTGGGTGTTTAAATTGGAGCTGCCATACCCTCCGAGACAGCGCTAAATGGGTATTATCTGGATATTTATCTAATTTACACCTACTCTATTTGTTGCTCCCAATCACCCAGAAATCGAATTTGTGCTACTTTTAGAGTGGTCTACATATATTCCTAATACATTTATCTATCTTTCTGACTCATTGTTGGGTGTTTAAATTGGAGCTGCCATACCCTCCGAGACAGCGCTATATGGGTATTATCTCGATATGGTTAATTTACACCAACTGTATTTGTTGCTCCCAATCACCCAAAAATCGATTTTTGTGCCACTTTAGAGTGGTCTAAATATCTTTCTAATACATTTATTTATCTTTCTGACTCATTTTTGGGTGTTTAAATTGGAGCTGCCATACCCTGCGACACAGCGCTAAATGGGTATTATCTGGATATTTTCATAATTTACATCGACTCTATTTGTTGCTCCCAATCACACAGAAATCGAATTTGTGCCACTTTTAGAGTGGTCTAAATATCTTCCTAATACATTTATCTATCTTTCTGACCCATTTTTGGGTGTTTAAATTGGAGCTGCCATACCCTCCGAGACAGCGCTAAATGGGTATTATCTGGATATCCTATACTTTACACCGACTATATTTGTTGCTCTCAATCACCCAGAAATCGAATTTGTGCCACTTTTAGAGTCGTCTACATATCTTCCTAATACATTTATCTATCTTTCTGACTCATTTTTGGGTGTTTAAATTGGAGCTGCCATACCCTCCCGAGACAGCGCTATATGGGTATTATCTCGATATGGAAAATTTACACCAACTGTATTTGTTGCTCCCAATCACCCAGAAATCGAATTTGTGCCACTTTAGAGTGGTCTACATATCTTCCTAATACATTTATCTATCTTTCTGACTTATTTTTGGGTGTTTAAATTGAAGCTGGCACACCATTCGAGACAGCGTTAAATGGGTATTATCTGGATATTTTTATAATTTACACCGACTCTATTTGTTGCTCCCAATCACCCAGAAATCGAAGTTGTGCCACTTCTGGAGTGGTCTAAATATCTTCCTAATACATTTATCTATTTTTCTGATCCATTTTTGGGTGTTTAAATTGGACCTGCCATACCCTCCGAGACAGGGCTAAATGGGTATTATCTGGATATTTTTATAGTTTACACCGACTCTTTTTGTTGCTCCCAATCACCCAGAAATCGAATTTGTGCCACTTTTAGAGTGGTCTACATATCTACCTAATACCTTTATCTATCTTCCTGACCCATTTTTGGGTGTTTAAATTGGAGCTGCCATACCCTCCGAGACAGCGCTAAATGGGTATTATCTGGATATTTTATACTTGACACCGACTGTATTTCTTGCTCCCAATCACCCAGAAATAGAATTTGTGCAACTTCTACAGTGGTCCACCTATCTTCCTAATACATTTATCTATCTTTCCGACTCATTTTTGGGTGTTTAAATTGGAGCTGCCATACCCTCCGAGACAGCGCTAAATGGGTATTATCTCGATATGGTCAATTTACACCAACTGTATTTTTTGCTCCCAATCACCCATAAATCGAATTTGTGCAACTCGTAGAGTGGTCTAAATATCTTCCTAATACATTTATCCATCTTCCTGCCCCATTTTTGGGTGTTTAAATTGGGGCTGCCATAACCCCCGAGACAGGGCTAAATGGGTATTATCTGGATATTTTTATAGTTTACACCGACTCTATTTGTTGCTCCCAATCACCCAGACATCGAATTTGTGCCACTTTTAGAGTGGTCTAAATATCTTCCTAATATATTTATCTATTTTCCTGATCCATTTTTGGGTGTTTAAATTGGAGCTGTCATACCCTCCGAAACAGCGCTAAATGAGTATTATCTGGATATTTATTATACTTTACACCGACTGTATTTGTTGCTCCCAATCCCCCAGAAATCGAATTTTTGCCACTTTTAGAGTGGTCCACATATCTGCCTAATACATTTATCTATCTTTCTGACTCATTTTTGGGTGTTTAAATTGGAGCTGCCATACCCTCCGAGACAGCGCTAAATGGGTATTATCTGGATATTTTATACTTTACACCGACTGTATTTGTTGCTCTCAATCACCCGGAAATCGAATTTGTGCTACTTTTAGAGTGGTCTACATATATTCCTAATACATTTATCTATCTTTCTGACTCATTTTTGGGTGTTTAAATTGGAGCTGTCATACCCTCCGAGACAGCGCTAAATGGGTATTATCTGGATATTTATCTAATTTACACCTACTCTATTTGTTGCTCCCAATCACCCAGAAATCGAATTTGTCCTACTTTTAGAGTGGTCTACATATATTCCTAATACATTTATCTATCTTTCTGACTCATTGTTGGGTGTTTAAATTGGAGCTGCCATACCCTCCGAGACAGCGCTATATGGGTATTATCTCGATATGGTTAATTTACACCAACTGTATTTGTTGCTCCCAATCACCCAAAAATCGATTTTTGTGCCACTTTAGAGTGGTCTAAATATCTTTCTAATACATTTATTTATCTTTCTGACTCATTTTTGGGTGTTTAAATTGGAGCTGCCATACCCTGCGACACAGCGCTAAATGGGTATTATCTGGATATTTTCATAATTTACATCGACTCTATTTGTTGCTCCCAATCACACAGAAATCGAATTTGTGCCACTTTTAGAGTGGTCTAAATATCTTCCTAATACATTTATCTATCTTTCTGACCCATTTTTGGGTGTTTAAATTGGAGCTGCCATACCCTCCGAGACAGCGCTAAATGGGTATTATCTGGATATCCTATACTTTACACCGACTATATTTGTTGCTCCCAATCACCCAGAAATCGAATTTGTGCCACTTTTAGAGTCGTCTACATATCTTCCTAATACATTTATCTATCTTTCTGACTCATTTTTGGGTGTTTAAATTGGAGCTGCCATACCCTCCCGAGACAGCGCTATATGGGTATTATCTCGATATGGAAAATTTACACCAACTGTATTTGTTGCTCCCAATCACCCAGAAATCGAATTTGTGCCACTTTAGAGTGGTCTACATATCTTCCTAATACATTTATCTATCTTTCTGACTTATTTTTGGGTGTTTAAATTGAAGCTGGCACACCATTCGAGACAGCGTTAAATGGGTATTATCTGGATATTTTTATAATTTACACCGACTCTATTTGTTGCTCCCAATCACCCAGAAATCGAAGTTGTGCCACTTCTGGAGTGGTCTAAATATCTTCCTAATACATTTATCTATTTTCCTGATCCATTTTTGGGTGTTTAAATTGGACCTGCCATACCCTCCGAGACAGGGCTAAATGGGTATTATCTGGATATTTTTATAGTTTACACCGACTCTATTTGTTGCTCCCAATCACCCAGAAATCGAATTTGTGCCACTTTTAGAGTGGTCTAAATATCTACCTAATACATTTATCTATCTTCCTGACCCATTTTTGGGTGTTTAAATTGGAGCTGCCATACCCTCCGAGACAGCGCTAAATGGGTATTATCTGGATATTTTATACTTGACACCGACTGTATTTCTTGCTCCCAATCACCCAGAAATAGAATTTGTGCAACTTCTACAGTGGTCCACCTATCTTCCTAATACATTTATCTATCTTTCCGACTCATTTTTGGGTGTTTAAATTGGAGCTGCCATACCCTCCGAGACAGCGCTAAATGGGTATTATCTCGATATGGTCAATTTACACCAACTGTATTTTTTGCTCCCAATCACCCATAAATCGAATTTGTGCAACTCGTAGAGTGGTCTAAATATCTTCCTAATACATTTATCCATCTTCCTGCCCCATTTTTGGGTGTTTAAATTGGGGCTGCCATAACCCCCGAGACAGGGCTAAATGGGTATTATCTGGATATTTTTATAGTTTACACCGACTCTATTTGTTGCTCCCAATCACCCAGACATCGAATTTGTGCCACTTTTAGAGTGGTCTAAATATCTTCCTAATATATTTATCTATTTTCCTGATCCATTTTTGGGTGTTTAAATTGGAGCTGTCATACCCTCCGAAACAGCGCTAAATGAGTATTATCTGGATATTTATTATACTTTACACCGACTGTATTTGTTGCTCCCAATCCCCCAGAAATCGAATTTTTGCCACTTTTAGAGTGGTCCACATATCTGCCTAATACATTTATCTATCTTTCTGACTCATTTTTGGGTGTTTAAATTGGAGCTGCCATACCCTCCGAGACAGCGCTAAATGGGTATTATCTGGATATTTTATACTTTACACCGACTGTATTTGTTGCTCTCAATCACCCGGAAATCGAATTTGTGCTACTTTTAGAGTGGTCTACATATATTCCTAATACATTTATCTATCTTTCTGACTCATTTTTGGGTGTTTAAATTGGAGCTGTCATACCCTCCGAGACAGCGCTAAATGGGTATTATCTGGATATTTATCTAATTTACACCTACTCTATTTGTTGCTCCCAATCACCCAGAAATCGAATTTGTCCTACTTTTAGAGTGGTCTACATATATTCCTAATACATTTATCTATCTTTCTGAGTCATTGTTGGGTGTTTAAATTGGAGCTGCCATACCCTCCGAGACAGCGCTATATGGGTATTATCTCGATATGGTTAATTTACACCAACTGTATTTGTTGCTCCCAATCACCCAAAAATCGATTTTTGTGCCACTTTAGAGTGGTCTAAATATCTTTCTAATACATTTATTTATCTTTCTGACTCATTTTTGGGTGTTTAAATTGGAGCTGCCATACCCTGCGACACAGCGCTAAATGGGTATTATCTGGATATTTTCATAATTTACATCGACTCTATTTGTTGCTCCCAATCACACAGAAATCGAATTTGTGCCACTTTTAGAGTGGTCTAAATATCTTCCTAATACATTTATCTATCTTTCTGACCCATTTTTGGGTGTTTAAATTGGAGCTGCCATACCCTCCGAGACAGCGCTAAATGGGTATTATCTGGATATCCTATACTTTACACCGACTATATTTGTTGCTCCCAATCACCCAGAAATCGAATTTGTGCCACTTTTAGAGTGGTCTACATATCTTCCTAATACATTTATCTATCTTTCTGACTCATTTTTGGGTGTTTAAATTGGAGCTGCCATACCCTCCGAGACAGCGCTATATGGGTATTATCTCGATATGGAAAATTTACACCAACTGTATTTGTTGCTCCCAATCACCCAGAAATCGAATTTGTGCCACTTTAGAGTGGTCTACATATCTTCCTAATACATTTATCTATCTTTCTGACTTATTTTTGGGTGTTTAAATTGAAGCTGGCACACCATTCGAGACAGCGTTAAATGGGTATTATCTGGATATTTTTATAATTTACACCGACTCTATTTGTTGCTCCCAATCACCCAGAAATCGAAGTTGTGCCACTTCTGGAGTGGTCTAAATATCTTCCTAATACATTTATCTATTTTCCTGATCCATTTTTGGGTGTTTAAATTGGACCTGCCATACCCTCCGAGACAGGGCTAAATGGGTATTATCTGGATATTTTTATAGTTTACACCGACTCTATTTGTTGCTCCCAATCACCCAGAAATCGAATTTGTGCCACTTTTAGAGTGGTCTAAATATCTACCTAATACATTTATCTATCTTCCTGACCCATTTTTGGGTGTTTAAATTGGAGCTGCCATACCCTCCGAGACAGCGCTAAATGGGTATTATCTGGATATTTTATACTTGACACCGACTGTATTTCTTGCTCCCAATCACCCAGAAATAGAATTTGTGCAACTTCTACAGTGGTCCACCTATCTTCCTAATACATTTATCTATCTTTCCGACTCATTTTTGGGTGTTTAAATTGGAGCTGCCATACCCTCCGAGACAGCGCTAAATGGGTATTATCTCGATATGGTCAATTTACACCAACTGTATTTTTTGCTCCCAATCACCCATAAATCGAATTTGTGCAACTCGTAGAGTGGTCTAAATATCTTCCTAATACATTTATCCATCTTCCTGCCCCATTTTTGGGTGTTTAAATTGGGGCTGCCATAACCCCCGAGACAGGGCTAAATGGGTATTATCTGGATATTTTTATAGTTTACACCGACTCTATTTGTTGCTCCCAATCACCCAGACATCGAATTTGTGCCACTTTTAGAGTGGTCTAAATATCTTCCTAATATATTTATCTATTTTCCTGATCCATTTTTGGGTGTTTAAATTGGAGCTGTCATACCCTCCGAAACAGCGCTAAATGAGTATTATCTGGATATTTATTATACTTTACACCGACTGTATTTGTTGCTCCCAATCCCCCAGAAATCGAATTTTTGCCACTTTTAGAGTGGTCCACATATCTGCCTAATACATTTATCTATCTTTCTGACTTATTTTTGGGTGTTTAAATTGGAGCTGCCATACCCTCCGAGACAGCGCTAAATGGGTATTATCTGGATATTTTATACTTTACACCGACTGTATTTGTTGCTCTCAATCACCCGGAAATCGAATTTGTGCTACTTTTAGAGTGGTCTACATATATTCCTAATACATTTATCTATCTTTCTGACTCATTTTTGGGTGTTTAAATTGGAGCTGTCATACCCTCCGAGACAGCGCTAAATGGGTATTATCTGGATATTTATCTAATTTACACCTACTCTATTTGTTGCTCCCAATCACCCAGAAATCGAATTTGTCCTACTTTTAGAGTGGTCTACATATATTCCTAATACATTTATCTATCTTTCTGAGTCATTGTTGGGTGTTTAAATTGGAGCTGCCATACCCTCCGAGACAGCGCTATATGGGTATTATCTCGATATGGTTAATTTACACCAACTGTATTTGTTGCTCCCAATCACCCAAAAATCGATTTTTGTGCCACTTTAGAGTGGTCTAAATATCTTTCTAATACATTTATTTATCTTTCTGACTCATTTTTGGGTGTTTAAATTGGAGCTGCCATACCCTGCGACACAGCGCTAAATGGGTATTATCTGGATATTTTCATAATTTACATCGACTCTATTTGTTGCTCCCAATCACACAGAAATCGAATTTGTGCCACTTTTAGAGTGGTCTAAATATCTTCCTAATACATTTATCTATCTTTCTGACCCATTTTTGGGTGTTTAAATTGGAGCTGCCATACCCTCCGAGACAGCGCTAAATGGGTATTATCTGGATATCCTATACTTTACACCGACTATATTTGTTGCTCCCAATCACCCAGAAAGTCGAATTTGTGCCACTTTTAGAGTGGTCTACATATCTTCCTAATACATTTATCTATCTTTCTGACTCATTTTTGGGTGTTTAAATTGGAGCTGCCATACCCTCCGAGACAGCGCTATATGGGTATTATCTTAGATATGGAAAATTATTCAACTGTATTTGTTGCTCCCAACTCAGAATTGAACTTGTGCCACTTTGTGAGTGGTCTACATATCTTCCTAATACATTTATCTATCTTTCTGATACTATTTTTGGGTGTTTAAATTGAAGCTGGCACACCATTCGACAGTGAATGGGTATTATCTGATATTTTTATAATTTACAATCAGACTTCATTTGTTGCTCCAATCACCCAGAAATCGAAGTTGTGCTACTGTGGAGTGGTCTAAATATTTCCTCTAATACATTTATCTATTTTTCAGATCCATTTTTGGGTGTTTAAATTGGACCTGCCATACCCTCCGAGACAGGGCTAAATGGGTATTATCTGGATATTTTTATAGTTTACACCGACTCTATTTGTTGCTCCCAATCACCCAGAAATCGAATTTGTGCCACTTTTAGAGTGGTCTAAATATCTACCTAATACATTTATCTATCTTCCTGACCCATTTTTGGGTGTTTAAATTGGAGCTGCCATACCCTCCGAGACAGCGCTAAATGGGTATTATCTGGATATTTTATACTTGACACCGACTGTATTTCTTGCTCCCAATCACCCAGAAATAGAATTTGTGCAACTTCTACAGTGGTCCACCTATCTTCCTAATACATTTATCTATCTTTCCGACTCATTTTTGGGTGTTTAAATTGGAGCTGCCATACCCTCCGAGACAGCGCTAAATGGGTATTATCTCGATATGGTCAATTTACACCAACTGTATTTTTTGCTCCCAATCACCCATAAATCGAATTTGTGCAACTCGTAGAGTGGTCTAAATATCTTCCTAATACATTTATCCATCTTCCTGCCCCATTTTTGGGTGTTTAAATTGGGGCTGCCATAACCCCCGAGACAGGGCTAAATGGGTATTATCTGGATATTTTTATAGTTTACACCGACTCTATTTGTTGCTCCCAATCACCCAGACATCGAATTTGTGCCACTTTTAGAGTGGTCTAAATATCTTCCTAATATATTTATCTATTTTCCTGATCCATTTTTGGGTGTTTAAATTGGAGCTGTCATACCCTCCGAAACAGCGCTAAATGAGTATTATCTGGATATTTATTATACTTTACACCGACTGTATTTGTTGCTCCCAATCCCCCAGAAATCGAATTTTTGCCACTTTTAGAGTGGTCCACATATCTGCCTAATACATTTATCTATCTTTCTGACTTATTTTTGGGTGTTTAAATTGGAGCTGCCATACCCTCCGAGACAGCGCTAAATGGGTATTATCTGGATATTTTATACTTTACACCGACTGTATTTGTTGCTCTCAATCACCCGGAAATCGAATTTGTGCTACTTTTAGAGTGGTCTACATATATTCCTAATACATTTATCTATCTTTCTGACTCATTTTTGGGTGTTTAAATTGGAGCTGTCATACCCTCCGAGACAGCGCTAAATGGGTATTATCTGGATATTTATCTAATTTACACCTACTCTATTTGTTGCTCCCAATCACCCAGAAATCGAATTTGTCCTACTTTTAGAGTGGTCTACATATATTCCTAATACATTTATCTATCTTTCTGAGTCATTGTTGGGTGTTTAAATTGGAGCTGCCATACCCTCCGAGACAGCGCTATATGGGTATTATCTCGATATGGTTAATTTACACCAACTGTATTTGTTGCTCCCAATCACCCAAAAATCGATTTTTGTGCCACTTTAGAGTGGTCTAAATATCTTTCTAATACATTTATTTATCTTTCTGACTCATTTTTGGGTGTTTAAATTGGAGCTGCCATACCCTCCGACACAGCGCTAAATGGGTATTATCTGGATATTTTCATAATTTACATCGACTCTATTTGTTGCTCCCAATCACACAGAAATCGAATTTGTGCCACTTTTAGAGTGGTCTAAATATCTTCCTAATACATTTATCTATCTTTCCGACCCATTTTTGGGTGTTTAAATTGGAGCTGCCATACCCTCCGAGACAGCGCTAAATGGGTATTATCTGGATATCCTATACTTTACACCGACTATATTTGTTGCTCCCAATCACCCAGAAAAGTGAATTTGTGCCACTTTTAGAGTGGTCTACATATCTTCCTAATACATTTATCTATCTTTCTGACTCATTTTTGGGTGTTTAAATTGGAGCTGCCATACCCTCCGAGACAGCGCTATATGGGTATTATCTCGATATGGAAAATTTACACCAACTGTATTTGTTGCTCCCAATCACCCAGAAATCGAATTTGTGCCACTTTAGAGTGGTCTACATATCTTTCTAATACATTTATTTATCTTCCTGAACCATTTTGGGCTGTTTAAATTGGAACTGGCATACCCTCCGAAACCGCGCTAAATGGGTATTATCTGGATATTTTATACTTTACACCGACTGTATTTGTTGCTCCCAATCATCCAGAAATCGAATTTGTGCTACTTTTAGAGTGGTCTACATATATTCCTAATACATTTATCTATCTTTTTGACTCATTTTTGGGTGTTTAAATTGGAGCTGCCATACCCTCCGAGACAGCGCTGAATGGGTATTATCGGGATATTTATCTAATTTATACCGACTCGATTTGTTGCTCCCAATCACCCAGAAATCGCATTTGTGCCACTTTGAGTGGTCTACATCTCTTCCTAATATACTTATCTATCTTCCTGATCCATTTTTGGGTGTTTAAATTGGAGCTGGCATACCCTCCGAGACAGCGCTAAATGGGTATTATCTGGATATTTTATACTTTACATCGACTGTATTTGTTGCTCCCAATCCCCCAGAAATCGAATTTGTGCCACTTTTAGAGTGGTCTACATATCTTCCTAATACATTTATCTATCTTTCTGACTCATTTTTGGGTGTTTAAATTGAAGCTGGCACACCATTCGAGACAGCGTTAAATGGGTATTATCTGGATATTTTTATAATTTACACCGACTCTATTTGTTGCTCCCAATCACCCAGAAATCGAAGTTGTGCCACTTCTGGAGTGGTCTAAATATCTTCCTAATACATTTATCTATTTTCCTGGTCCATTTTGGGGTGTTTAAATTGGACCTGCCATACCCTCCGAGACAGGGCTAAATGGGTATTATCTGGATATTTTTATAGTTTACACCGACTGTATTTCTTGCTCCCAATCACCCAGAAATAGAATTTGTGCCACTTCTACAGTGGTCCACCTATCTTCCTAATACATTTATCTATCTTTCCGACTCATTTTTGGGTGTTTAAATTGGAGATGCCATACCCTCCGAGACAGCGCTAAATGGGTATTATCTCGATATGGTCAATTTACACCAACTGTATTTTTTGCTCCCAATCACCCATAAATCGAATTTGTGCAACTCGTAGAGTGGTCTAAATATCTTCCTAATACATTTATCCATCTTCCTGCCCCATTTTTGGGTGTTTAAATTGGAGCTGCCATACCCCCCGAGACAGGGCTAAATGGGTATTATCTGGATATTTTTATAGTTTACACCGACTCTATTTGTTGCTCCCAATCACCCAGAAATCGAATTTGTGCCACTTTTAGAGTGGTCTAATATCTTCCTAATATATTTATCTATTTTCCTGACCCATTTTTGGGTGTTTAAATTGGAGCTGCCATACCCTCCGAGACAGCGCTAAATGGGTATTATCTGGATATTTTTATACTTTACACCGACTGTATTTGTTGCTCCAATCACCCAGAAATCGAATTTGTGCCACTTTAGAGTGGTCTACCTATCTGCCTAATACATTTATCTATCTTTCTGACTCATTTTTTGGGTGTTTAAATTGGAGCTGCCATACCCTCCGAGACAGCGCAACATGGGTATTATCTCGATATCGTCAATTTACACTATCTGTATTTGTTGCTCCCAATCACCCAGAAATCGAATTTGTGCCACTTTAGAGTGGTCTTAATATCTTCCTAATACATTTATCTATCTTTCTGACCCATTTTTGGGTGTTTAAATTGGAGCTGCCATACCCTCCGAGACAGCGCTAAATGGGTATTATCTGGATATTTTATACTTTACACCGACTGTATTTGTTGCTCCCAATCACCCAAAAATCGAATTTGTGCTACTTCTTAGAGTGGTCTACATATATTCCTAATACATTTATCTATCTTTTTGACTCATTTTTGGGTGCTTAAATTGGAGCTGCCATACCCTCCGAGACAGCGCTAAATGGGTATTATCTGGATATTTATCTAATTTACACCTACTCTATTTGTTGCTCCCAATCACCCAGAAATCGAATTTGTGCTACTTTTAGAGTGGTCTACATATATTCCTAATACATTTATCTATCTTTCTGACTCATTTTTGGGTGTTTAAATTGGAGCTGCCATACCCTCCGAGACAGCGCTATATGGGTATTATCTCGATATGGAAAATTTACACCAACTGTATTTGTTGCTCCCAATCACCCAGAAATCGAATTTGTGCCACTTTAGAGTGGTCTACATATCTTCCTAATACATTTATCTATCTTTCTGACTCATTTTTGGGTGTTTAAATTGAAGCTGGCACACCATTCGAGACAGCGTTAAATGGGTATTATCTGGATATTTTTATAATTTACACCGACTCTATTTGTTGCTCCCAATCACCCAGAAATCGAAGTTGTGCCACTTCTGGAGTGGTCTAAATATCTTCCTAATACATTTATCTATTTTCCTGATCCATTTTTGGGTGTTTAAATTGGACCTGCCATACCCTCCGAGACAGGGCTAAATGGGTATTATCTGGATATTTTTATAGTTTACACCGACTCTATTTGTTGCTCCCAATCACCCAGAAATCGAATTTGTGCCACTTTTAGAGTGGTCTAAATATCTACCTAATACATTTATCTATCTTCCTGACCCATTTTTGGGTGTTTAAATTGGAGCTGCCATACCCTCCGAGACAGCGCTAAATGGGTATTATCTGGATATTTTATACTTGACACCGACTGTATTTCTTGCTCCCAATCACCCAGAAATAGAATTTGTGCAACTTCTACAGTGGTCCACCTATCTTCCTAATACATTTATCTATCTTTCCGACTCATTTTTGGGTGTTTAAATTGGAGCTGCCATACCCTCCGAGACAGCGCTAAATGGGTATTATCTCGATATGGTCAATTTACACCAACTGTATTTTTTGCTCCCAATCACCCATAAATCGAATTTGTGCAACTCGTAGAGTGGTCTAAATATCTTCCTAATACATTTATCCATCTTCCTGCCCCATTTTTGGGTGTTTAAATTGGGGCTGCCATAACCCCCGAGACAGGGCTAAATGGGTATTATCTGGATATTTTTATAGTTTACACCGACTCTATTTGTTGCTCCCAATCACCCAGACATCGAATTTGTGCCACTTTTAGAGTGGTCTAAATATCTTCCTAATATATTTATCTATTTTCCTGATCCATTTTTGGGTGTTTAAATTGGAGCTGTCATACCCTCCGAGACAGCGCTAAATGAGTATTATCTGGATATTTATTATACTTTACACCGACTGTATTTGTTGCTCCCAATCCCCCAGAAATCGAATTTGTGCCACTTTTAGAGTGGTCCACATATCTGCCTAATACATTTATCTATCTTTCTGACTCATTTTTGGGTGTTTAAATTGGAGCTGCCATACCCTCCGAGACAGCGCTAAATGGGTATTATCTGGATATTTTATACTTTACACCGACTGTATTTGTTGCTCTCAATCACCCGGAAATCGAATTTGTGCTACTTTTAGAGTGGTCTACATATATTCCTAATACATTTATCTATCTTTCTGACTCATTTTTGGGTGTTTAAATTGGAGCTGTCATACCCTCCGAGACAGCGCTAAATGGGTATTATCTGGATATTTATCTAATTTACACCTACTCTATTTGTTGCTCCCAATCACCCAGAAATCGAATTTGTCCTACTTTTAGAGTGGTCTACATATATTCCTAATACATTTATCTATCTTTCTGAGTCATTGTTGGGTGTTTAAATTGGAGCTGCCATACCCTCCGAGACAGCGCTATATGGGTATTATCTCGATATGGTTAATTTACACCAACTGTATTTGTTGCTCCCAATCACCCAAAAATCGATTTTTGTGCCACTTTAGAGTGGTCTAAATATCTTTCTAATACATTTATTTATCTTTCTGACTCATTTTTGGGTGTTTAAATTGGAGCTGCCATACCCTCCGACACAGCGCTAAATGGGTATTATCTGGATATTTTCATAATTTACATCGACTCTATTTGTTGCTCCCAATCACACAGAAATCGAATTTGTGCCACTTTTAGAGTGGTCTAAATATCTTCCTAATACATTTATCTATCTTTCCGACCCATTTTTGGGTGTTTAAATTGGAGCTGCCATACCCTCCGAGACAGCGCTAAATGGGTATTATCTGGATATCCTATACTTTACACCGACTATATTTGTTGCTCCCAATCACCCAGAAAAGTGAATTTGTGCCACTTTTAGAGTGGTCTACATATCTTCCTAATACATTTATCTATCTTTCTGACTCATTTTTGGGTGTTTAAATTGGAGCTGCCATACCCTCCGAGACAGCGCTATATGGGTATTATCTCGATATGGAAAATTTACACCAACTGTATTTGTTGCTCCCAATCACCCAGAAATCGAATTTGTGCCACTTTAGAGTGGTCTACATATCTTTCTAATACATTTATTTATCTTCCTGAACCATTTTGGGCTGTTTAAATTGGAACTGGCATACCCTCCGAAACCGCGCTAAATGGGTATTATCTGGATATTTTATACTTTACACCGACTGTATTTGTTGCTCCCAATCATCCAGAAATCGAATTTGTGCTACTTTTAGAGTGGTCTACATATATTCCTAATACATTTATCTATCTTTTTGACTCATTTTTGGGTGTTTAAATTGGAGCTGCCATACCCTCCGAGACAGCGCTGAATGGGTATTATCGGGATATTTATCTAATTTATACCGACTCGATTTGTTGCTCCCAATCACCCAGAAATCGGATTTGTGCCACTTTGAGTGGTCTACATCTCTTCCTAATATACTTATCTATCTTCCTGATCCATTTTTGGGTGTTTAAATTGGAGCTGGCATACCCTCCGAGACAGCGCTAAATGGGTATTATCTGGATATTTTATACTTTACATCGACTGTATTTGTTGCTCCCAATCCCCCAGAAATCGAATTTGTGCCACTTTTAGAGTGGTCTACATATCTTCCTAATACATTTATCTATCTTTCTGACTCATTTTTGGGTGTTTAAATTGAAGCTGGCACACCATTCGAGACAGCGTTAAATGGGTATTATCTGGATATTTTTATAATTTACACCGACTCTATTTGTTGCTCCCAATCACCCAGAAATCGAAGTTGTGCCACTTCTGGAGTGGTCTAAATATCTTCCTAATACATTTATCTATTTTCCTGATCCATTTTTGGATGTTTAAATTGGACCTGCCATACCCTCCGAGACAGGGCTAAATGGGTATTATCTGGATATTTTTATAGTTTACACCGACTCTATTTGTTGCTCCCAATCACCCAGAAATCGAATTTGTGCCACTTTTAGAGTGGTCTACATATCTACCTAATACATTTATCTATCTTTCCGACTCATTTTGGGTGTTTAAATTGGAGCTGCCATACCCTCCGAGACAGCGCTAAATGGGTATTATCTCGATATGGTCAATTTACACCAACTGTATTTTTTGCTCCCAATCACCCATAAATCGAATTTGTACAACTCGTAGAGTGGTCTAAATATCTTCCTAATACATTTATCCATCTTCCTGCCCCATTTTTGGGTGTTTAAATTGGAGCTGCCATAACCCCCGAGACAGGGCTAAATGGGTATTATCTGGATATTTTTATAGTTTACACCGACTCTATTTGTTGCTCCCAATCACTCAGAAATCGAATTTGTGCCACTTTTAGAGTGGTCTACCTATCTTCCTAATACATTTATCTATCTTTCTGACTCATTTTTGGGTGTTTAAATTGGAGCTGCCATACCCTCCGAGACAGCGCTAAATGGGTATTATCTGGATATTCTATACTTTACACCGACTGTATTTGTTGCTCCCAATCACTCAGAAATCGAATTTGTGCCACTTTTAGAGTGGTCTACCTATCTTCCTAATACATTTATCTATCTTTCTGACTCATTTTTGGGTGTTTAAATTGGAGCTACCATACCCTCCGAGACAGCGCTATATGGGTATTATCTCGATATGGTCAATTTGCACCAACTGTATTTGTTGCTCCCAATCACCCAGAAATCGAATTTGTGCCACTTTAGAGTGGTCTAAATATCTTTCTAATACATTTATCTATCTTTCTGACCCATTTTGGGGTGTTTAAACTGGAGTTGGCATACCCTCCGAGACAGCGCTAAATGGGTATTATCTGGATATTTTATACTTTACACCGACTGTATTTGTTGCTCCCAATCACCCAAAAATCGAATTTGTGCTACTCTTAGAGTGGTCTACATATATTCCTAATACATTTATCTATCTTTTTGACTCATTTTTGGGTGTTTAAATTGGAGCTGCCATACCCTCCGAGACAGCGCTAAATGGGTATTATCTGGATATTTATCTAATTTACACCTACTCTATTTGTTGCTCCCAATCACCCAGAAATCGAATTTGTGCTACTTTTAGAGTGGTCTAGATATATTCCTAATACATTTATCTATCTTTCTGACTCATTGTTGTGTGTTTAAATTGGAGCTGCCATACCCTCCGAGACAGCGCTATATGGGTATTATCTCGATATGGTCAATTTACACCAACTGTATTTGTTGCTCCCAATCACCCAGAAATCGATTTTTGTGCCACTTTAGAGTGGTCTAAATATCCTTCTAATACATTTATTTATCTTTCTGACTCATTTTTGGGTGTTTAAATTGGAGCTGCCATACCCTCCGACACAGCGCTAAATGAGTATTATCTGGATATTTTCATAATTTACATCGACTCTATTTGTTGCTCCCAATCACACAGAAATCGAATTTGTGCCACTTTTAGAGTGGTCTAAATATCTTCCTAATACATTTATCTATCTTTCCAATCCATTTTTGGGTGTTTAAATTGGAGCTGCCATACCCTCCGAGACAGCGCTAAATGGGTATTATCTGGATTTCTATACTTTACACCGACTATATTTGTTTCTCCCAATCACCCAGAAATCGAATTTGTGCCACTTTTAGAGTGGTCTACATATCTTCCTAATACATTTATCTATCCTTCTGACTCATTTTTGGGTGTTTAAATTGGAGCTGCCATACCCTCCGAGACAGCGCTATATGGGTATTATCTCGATATGGAAAATTTACACCAACTGTATTTGTTGCTCCCAATCACCCAGAAATCGAATTTGTGCCACTTTAGAGTGGTCTACATATCTTTCTAATACATTTATTTATCTTCCTGAACCATTTTGGGGTGTTTAAATTGGAACTGGCATACCCTCCGAAACCGCGCTAAATGGGTATTATCTGGATATTTTATACTTTACACCGACTGTATTTGTTGCTCCCAATCATCCAGAAATCGAATTTGTGCTACTTTTAGAGTGGTCTACATATATTCCTAATACATTTATCTATCTTTTTGACTGATTTTTGGGTGCTTAAATTGGAGCTGCCATACCCTCCGAGACAGCGCTGAATGGGTATTATCTGGATATTTATCTAATTTATACCGACTCGATTTGTTGCTCCCAATCACCCAGAAATCGGATTTGTGCCACTTTGAGTGGTCTACATCTCTTCCTAATATACTTATCTATCTTCCTGATCCATTTTTGGGTGTTTAAATTGGAGCTGCCATACCCTCCGAGACAGCGCTAAATGGGTATTATCTGGATATTTTATACTTTACATCGACTGTATTTGTTGCTCCCAATCCCCCAGAAATCGAATTTGTGCCACTTTTAGAGTGGTCTACCTATCTTCCTAATACATTTTCTATCTTTCTGACTCATTTTTGGGTGTTTAAATTGGAGCTGCCATACCCTCCGAGACAGCGCTATATGGGTATTATCTCGATATGGAAAATTTACACCAACTGTATTTGTTGCTCCCAATCACCCAGAAATCGAATTTGTGCCACTTTAGAGTGGTCTACATATCTTTCTAATACATTTATTTATCTTCCTGAACCATTTTGGGGTGTTTAAATTGGAACTGGCATACCCTCCGAAACCGCGCTAAATGGGTATTATCTGGATATTTTATACTTTACACCGACTGTATTTGTTGCTCCCAATCATCCAGAAATCGAATTTGTGCTACTTTTAGAGTGGTCTACATATATTCCTAATACATTTATCTATCTTTCTGACTCATTTTTGGGTGTTTAAATTGGAGCTGCCATACCCTCCGAGACAGCGCTGAATGGGTATTATCTGGATATTTATCTAATTTATACCGACTCGATTTGTTGTTCCCAATCACCCAGAAATCGGATTTGTGCCACTTTGAGTGGTCTACATCTCTTCCTAATATACTTATCTATCTTCCTGATCGATTTTTGGGTGTTTAAATTGGAGCTGCCATACCCTCCGAGACAGCGCTAAATGGGTATTATCTGGATATTTTATACTTTACATCGACTGTATTTGTTGCTCCCAATCCCCCAGAAATCGAATTTGTGCCACTTTTAGAGTGGTCTACCTATCTTCCTAATACATTTATCTATCTTTCTGACTCATTTTGGGGTGTTTAAATTGAAGCTGGCACACCATTCGAGACAGCGTTAAATGGGTATTATCTGGATATTTTTATAATTTACACCGACTCTATTTGTTGCTCCCAATCACCCAGAAATCGAAGTTGTGCCACTTCTGGAGTGGTCTAAATATCTTCCTAATACATTTATCTATTTTCCTGGTCCATTTTGGGGTGTTTAAATTGGACCTGCCATACCCTCCGAGACAGGGCTAAATGGGTATTATCTGGATATTTTTATAGTTTACACCGACTGTATTTCTTGCTCCCAATCACCCAGAAATAGAATTTGTGCCACTTCTACAGTGGTCCACCTATCTTCCTAATACATTTATCTATCTTTCCGACTCATTTTTGGGTGTTTAAATTGGAGATGCCATACCCTCCGAGACAGCGCTAAATGGGTATTATCTCGATATGGTCAATTTACACCAACTGTATTTTTTGCTCCCAATCACCCATAAATCGAATTTGTGCAACTCGTAGAGTGGTCTAAATATCTTCCTAATACATTTATCCATCTTCCTGCCCCATTTTTGGGTGTTTAAATTGGAGCTGCCATAACCCCCGAGACAGGGCTAAATGGGTATTATCTGGATATTTTTATAGTTTACACCAACTCTATTTGTTGCTCCCAATCACCCAGACATCGAATTTGTGCCACTTTTAGAGTGGTCTAAATATCTTCCTAATATATTTATCTATTTTCCTGATCCATTTTTGGGTGTTTAAATTGGAGCTGTCATACCCTCCGAGACAGCGCTAAATGAGTATTATCTGGATATTTATTATACTTTACACCGACTGTATTTGTTGCTCCCAATCCCCCAGAAATCGAATTTGTGCCACTTTTAGAGTGGTCTACATATCTTCCTAATACATTTATCTATCTTTCTGACTCATTTTTGGGTGTTTAAATTGGAGCTGCCATACCCTCCGAGACAGCGCTAAATGGGTATTATCTGGATATTCTATACTTTACACCGACTGTATTTGTTGCTCCCAATCACCCAGAAATCGAATTTGTGCCACTTTTAGAGTGGTCTACCTATCTTCCTAATACATTTATCTATCTTTCTGACTCATTTTTGGGTGTTTAAATTGGAGCTGCCATACCCTCCGAGACAGCGCTATATGGATATTATCTCGATATGGTCAATTTACACCAACTGTATTTGTTGCTCCCAATCACCCAGAAATCGAATTTGTGCCACTTTAGAGTGGTCTAAATATCTTTCTAATACATTTATCTATCTTTCTGACCCATTTTGGGGTGTTTAAACTGGAGTTGGCATACCCTCCGAGACAGCGCTAAATGGGTATTATCTGGATATTTTATACTTTACACCGACTGTATTTGTTGCTCCCAATCACCCAGAAATCGAATTTGTGCTACTTTTAGAGTGGTCTACATATATTCCTAATACATTTATCTATCTTTCTGACTCATTTTGGGGTGCTTAAATTGGAGCTGCCATACCCTCCGAGACAGCGCCAAATGGGTATTATCTGGATATTTATCTAATTTACACCTACTCTATTTGTTGCTCCCAATCACCCAGAAATCGAATTTGTGCTACTTTTAGAGTGGTCTACATATATTCCTAATACATGTATCTATCTTTCTGACTCATTGTTGGGTGTTTAAATTGGAGCTGCCATACCCTCCGAGACAGCGCTATATGGGTATTATCTCGATATGGTCAATTTACATCAACTGTATTTGTTGCTCCCAATCACCCAGAAATCGATTTTTGTGCCACTTTAGAGTGGTCTAAATATCTTTCCAATACATTTATTTATCTTTCTGACTCATTTTTGGGTGTTTAAATTGGAGCTGCCATACCCTCCGACACAGCGCTAAATGAGTATTATCTGGATATTTTCATAATTTACATCGACTCTATTTGTTGCTCCCAATCACACAGAAATCGAATTTGTGCCACTTTTAGAGTGGTCTAAATATCTTCCTAATACATTTATCTATCTTTCCGACCCATTTTTGGGTGTTTAAATTGGAGCTGCCATACCCTCCGAGACAGCGCTAAATGGGTATTATCTGGATATTCTATACTTTACACCGACTATATTTGTTTCTCCCAATCACCCAGGAATCGAATTTGTGCCACTTTTAGAGTGGTCTACATATCTTTCTAATACATTTATCTATCTTTCTGATTCATTTTTGGGTGTTTAAATTGGAGCTGCCATACCCTCCGAGACAGCGCTATATGGGTATTATCTCGATATGTTCAATTTACACCAACTGTATTTGTTGCTCCCAATCACCCAGAAATCGAATTTGTGCCACTTTTAGAGTGGTCTACATATCTTCCTAATACATTTATCTATCTTTCTGACTCAATTTTGGGTGTTTAAATTGGAGCTGCCATACCCTCCGAGACAGCGCTATATGGATATTATCTCGATATGGTCAATTTACACCAACTGTATTTGTTGCTCCCAATCACCCAGAAATCGAATTTGTGCCACTTTAAAGTGGTCTAAATATCTTTCTAATACATTTATTTATCTTCCTGAACCATTTTGGGGTGTTTAAATTGGAACTGGCATACCCTCCGAAACCGCGCTAAATGGGTATTATCTGGATATTTTATACTTTACACCGACTGTATTTGTTGCTCCCAATCCCCCAGAAATCGAATTTGTGCCACTTTGAGAGTGGTCTACATATCTTCCTAATACATTTATCTATCTTTCGGACTCATTTTTTGGTGTTTAAATTGGAGCTGCCATACCCTCCGAGACAGCGCTAAATGGGTATTATCTGGATATTCTATACTTTACACCGACTGTATTTGTTGCTCCCAATCACCCAGAAATAGAATTTGTGCCACTTTTAGAGTGGTCTACATATCTTCCTAATACATTTATCTATTTTTCTGACTCATTTTTGGGTGTTTAAATTGGAGCTGCCATACCCTCCGAAACAGCGCTATATGGGTTTATTATCTCGATATGGAAAATTTACACCAACTGTATTTGTTGCTCCCAATCACCCAGAAATCGAATTTGTGCCACTTTAGAGTGGTCTACATATCTTCCTAATACATTTATCTATCTTTCTGACTCATTTTTTGGTGTTTAAATTGGAGCTGCCATACCCTCCGAGACAGCGCTAAATGGGTATTATCTGGATATTTTATACTTTACACCGACTGTATTTGTTGCTCCCAATCACTCAGAAATCGAATTTGTGCTACTTTTAGAGTGGTCTACATATATTCCTAATACATTTATCTATCTTTCTGACTCATTTTTGGGTGTTTAAATTGGAGCTGCCATACCCTCCGAGACAGCGCTAAATGGGTATTATCTGGATATTTATCTAATTTACACCTACTCTATTTGTTGCTCCCAATCACCCAGAAATCGAATTTGTGCTACTTTTAGAGTGGTCTACATATATTCCTAATACATTTATCTATCTTTCTGACTTATTGTTGGGTGTTTAAATTGGAGCTGCCATACCCTCCGAGACAGCGCTATATGGGTATTATCTCGATATGGTTAATTTACACCAACTGTATTTGGTGCTCCCAATCACCCAAAAATCGATTTTTGTGCCACTTTAGAGTGGTCTAAATATCTTTCTAATTCATTTATTTATCTTTCTGACTCATTTTGGGTGTTTAAATTGGAGCTGCCATACCCTCCGACACAGCGCTAAATGGGTATTATCTGGATATTTTCATAATTTACATCGACTCTATTTGTTGCTCCCAATCACGCAGAAATCGAATTTGTGCCACTTTTAAAGTGGTCTAAATATCTTCCTAATACATTTATCTATCTTTCCGACCCATTTTTGGGTGTTTAAATTGGAGCTGCCATACCCTCCGAGACAGCGCTAAATGGGTATTATCTGGATATCCTATACTTTACACCGACTATATTTGTTGCTCCCAATCACCCAGAAATCGAATTTGTGCCACTTTTAGAGTCGTCTACATATCTTCCTAATACATTTATCTATCTTTCTGACTCATTTTTGGGTGTTTAAATTGGAGCTGCCATACCCTCCCGAGACAGCGCTATATGGGTATTATCTCGATATGGAAAATTTACACCAACTGTATTTGTTGCTCCCAATCACCCAGAAATCGAATTTGTGCCACTTTAGAGTGGTCTACATATCTTTCTAATACATTTATTTATCTTCCTGAACCATTTTGGGGTGTTTAAATTGGAACTGGCATACCCTCCGAAACCGCGCTAAATGGGTATTATCTGCATATTTTATACTTTACACCGACTGTATTTGTTGCTCCCAATCATCCAGAAATCGAATTTGTGCTACTTTTAGAGTGGTCTACATATATTCGTAATGCATTTATCTATCTTTCTGACTCATTTTTGGGTGTTTAAATTGGAGCTGCCATACCCTCCGAGACAGCGCTGAATGGGTATTATCTGGATATTTATCTAATTTATACCGACTCGATCTGTTGCTCCCAATCACCCAGAAATCGGATTTGTGCCACTTTGAGTGGTCTACACCTCTTCCTAATATACCTATCTATGTTCCTGATCCATTTTTGGGTGTTTAAATTGGAGCTGCCATACCCTCCGAGACAGCGCTAAATGGGTATTATCTCGATATGGTCAATTTACACCAACTGTATTTTTTGCTCCCAATCACCCATAAATCGAATTTGTGCAACTCGTAGAGTGGTCTAAATATCTTCCTAATACATTTATCCATCTTCCTGCCCCATTTTTGGGTGTTTAAATTGGAGCTGCCATAACCCCCGAGACAGGGCTAAATGGGTATTATCTGGATATTTTATACTTTACACCGACTGTGTTTGTTGCTCCCAATCACCCAGAAATCGAATTTGTGCTACTTTTAGAGTGGTCTAAATATATTCCTAATACATTTATCTATCTTTCTGACTCATTTTTGGGTGTTTAAATTGGAGCTGCCATACCCTCCGAGACAGCGCTAAATGGGTATTATCTGGATATTTATCTAATTTACACCTACTCTATTTGTTGCTCCCAATCACCTAGAAATCGAATTTGTGCTACTTTTAGAGTGGTCTACATATATTCCTAATACATTTATCTATCTTTCTGACTCATTGTTGGGTGTTTAAATTGGAGCTGCCATACCTTCCGAGACAGCGCTATATGGGTATTATCTCGATATGGTCAATTTACACCAACTGTATTTGTTGCTCCCAATCACCCAGAAATCGAATTTGTGCTACTTTTAGAGTGGTCTACATATATTCCTAATACATTTATCTATCTTTCTGACTGATTGTTGGGTGTTTAAATTGGAGCTGCCATACCCTCCCGAGACAGCGCTATATGGGTATTATCTCGATATGGAAAATTTACACCAACTGTATTTGTTGCTCCCAATCACCCAGAAATCGAATTTGTGCCACTTTAGAGTGGTCTAAATATCTTTCTAATACATTTATTTATCTTCCTGAACCATTTTGGGGTGTTTAAATTGGAACTGGCATACCCTCCGAAACCGCGCTAAATGGGTATTATCTGCATATTTTATACTTTACACCGACTGTATTTGTTGCTCCCAATCATCCAGAAATCGAATTTGTGCTACTTTTAGAGTGGTCTACATATATTCCTAATGCATTTATCTATCTTTCTGACTCATTTTTGGGTGTTTAAATTGGAGCTGCCATACCCTCCGAGACAGCGCTATATGGGTATTATCTCGATATGGTTAATTTACACCAACTGTATTTGTTGCTCCCAATCACCCAAAAATCGATTTTTGTGCCACTTTAGAGTGGTCTAAATATCTTTCTAATTCATTTATTTATCTTTCTGACTCATTTTGGGTGTTTAAATTGGAGCTGCCATACCCTCCGACACAGCGCTAAATGGGTATTATCTGGATATTTTCATAATTTACATCGACTCTATTTGTTGCTCCCAATCACGCAGAAATCGAATTTGTGCCACTTTTAGAGTGGTCTAAATATCTTCCTAATACATTTATCTATCTTTCCGACCCATTTTTGGGTGTTTAAATTTGAGCTGCCATACCCTCCGAGACAGCGCTAAATGGGTATTATCTGGATATCCTATACTTTACACCGACTATATTTGTTGCTCTCAATCACCCAGAAATCGAATTTGTGCCACTTTTAGAGTCGTCTACATATCTTCCTAATACATTTATCTATCTTTCTGACTCATTTTTGGGTGTTTAAATTGGAGCTGCCATACCCTCCGAGACAGCGCTATATGGGTATTATCTCGATATGGAAAATTTACACCAACTGTATTTGTTGCTCCCAATCACCCAGAAATCGAATTTGTGCCACTTTAGAGTGGTCTACATATCTTTCTAATACATTTATTTATCTTCCTGAACCATTTTGGGGTGTTTAAATTGGAACTGGCATACCCTCCGAAACCGCGCTAAATGGGTATTATCTGCATATTTTATGCTTTACACCGACTGTATTTGTTGCTCTCAATCACCCATAAATCGAATTTGTGCCACTTTTAGAGTGGTCTACATAACTTCCTAATACATTTATCTATCTTTCTGACTCATTTTTGGGTGTTTAAATTGGAGCTGCCATACCCTCCGAGACAGCGCTGAATGGGTATTATCTGGATATTTATCTAATTTATACCGACTCGATCTGTTGCTCCCAATCACCCAGAAATCGGATTTGTGCCACTTTGAGTGGTCTACACCTCTTCCTAATATACCTATCTATGTTCCTGATCCATTTTTGGGTGTTTAAATTGGAGCTGCCATACCCTCCGAGACAGCGCTAAATGGGTATTATCTCGATATGGTCAATTTACACCAACTGTATTTTTTGCTCCCAATCACCCATAAATCGAATTTGTGCAACTCGTAGAGTGGTCTAAATATCTTCCTAATACATTTATCCATCTTCCTGCCCCATTTTTGGGTGTTTAAATTGGAGCTGCCATAACCCCCGAGACAGGGCTAAATGGGTATTATCTGGATATTTTATACTTTACACCGACTGTGTTTGTTGCTCCCAATCACCCAGAAATCGAATTTGTGCTACTTTTAGAGTGGTCTAAATATATTCCTAATACATTTATCTATCTTTCTGACTCATTTTTGGGTGTTTAAATTGGAGCTGCCATACCCTCCGAGACAGCGCTAAATGGGTATTATCTGGATATTTATCTAATTTACACCTACTCTATTTGTTGCTCCCAATCACCTAGAAATCGAATTTGTGCTACTTTTAGAGTGGTCTACATATATTCCTAATACATTTATCTATCTTTCTGACTCATTGTTGGGTGTTTAAATTGGAGCTGCCATACCTTCCGAGACAGCGCTATATGGGTATTATCTCGATATGGTCAATTTACACCAACTGTATTTGTTGCTCCCAATCACCCAGAAATCGAATTTGTGCTACTTTTAGAGTGGTCTACATATATTCCTAATACATTTATCTATCTTTCTGACTGATTGTTGGGTGTTTAAATTGGAGCTGCCATACCCTCCCGAGACAGCGCTATATGGGTATTATCTCAATATGGAAAATTTACACCAACTGTATTTGTTGCTCCCAATCACCCAGAAATCGAATTTGTGCCACTTTAGAGTGGTCTACATATCTTTCTAATACATTTATTTATCTTCCTGAACCATTTTGGGGTGTTTAAATTGGAACTGGCATACCCTCCGAAACCGCGCTAAATGGGTATTATCTGCATATTTTATACTTTACACCGACTGTATTTGTTGCTCCCAATCATCCAGAAATCGAATTTGTGCTACTTTTAGAGTGGTCTACATATATTCCTAATGCATTTATCTATCTTTCTGACTCATTTTTGGGTGTTTAAATTGGAGCTGCCATACCCTCCGAGACAGCGCTGAATGGGTATTATCTGGATATTTATCTAATTTATACCGACTCGATCTGTTGCTCCCAATCACCCAGAAATCGGATTTGTGCCACTTTGAGTGGTCTACACCTCTTCCTAATATACTTATCTATGTTCCTGATCCATTTTTGGGTGTTTAAATTGGAGCTGCAATACCCTCCGAGACAGCGCTAAATGGGTATTATCTGGATATTTTATACTTTACATCGACTGTATTTGTTGCTCCCAATCCCCCAGAAATCGAATTTGTGCCACTTTTAGAGTGGTCTACATATCTTCCTAATACATTTATCTATCTTTCTGACTCATTTTTGGGTGTTTAAATTGAAGCTGGCACACCATTCGAGACAGCGTTAAATGGGTATTATCTGGATATTTTTATAATTTACACCGACTGTATTTGTTGCTCCCAATCACCCAGAAATCGAATTTGTGCCACTTTTAGAGTGGTCTACATATCTTCCTAATACATTTATCTATCTTTCTGACTCATTTTTGGGTGTTTAAATTGGAGCTGCCATACCCTCCGAAACAGCGCTATATGGGTATATTATCTCGATATGGAAAATTTACACCAACTGTATTTGTTGCTCCCAATCACCCAGAAATCGAATTTGTGCCACTTTAGAGTGGTCTACATATCTTCCTAATACATTTATCTATCTTTCTGACTCATTTTTTGGTGTTTAAATTGGAGCTGCCATACCCTCCGAGACAGCGCTAAATGGGTATTATCTGGATATTTTATACTTTACACCGATTGTATTTGTTGCTCGCAATCACTCAGAAATCGAATTTGTGCTACTTTTAGAGTGGTCTACATATATTCCTAATACATTTATCTATCTTTCTGACTCATTTTTGGGTGTTTAAATTGGAGCTGCCATACCCTCCGAGACAGCGCTAAATGGGTATTATCTGGATATTTATCTAATTTACACCTACTCTATTTGTTGCTCCCAATCACCCAGAAATCGAATTTGTGCTACTTTTAGAGTGATCTACATATATTCCTAATACATTTATCTATCTTTCTGACTTATTGTTGGGTGTTTAAATTGGAGCTGCCATACCCTCCGAGACAGCGCTATATGGGTATTATCTCGATATGGTTAATTTACACCAACTGTATTTGTTGCTCCCAATCACCCAAAAATCGATTTTTGTGCCACTTTAGAGTGGTCTAAATATCTTTCTAATTCATTTATTTATCTTTCTGACTCATTTTGGGTGTCTAAATTGGAGCTGCCATACCCTCCGACACAGCGCTAAATGGGTATTATCTGGATATCCTATACTTTACACCGACTATATTTGTTGCTCCCAATCACCCAGAAATCGAATTTGTGCCACTTTTAGAGTCGTCTACATATCTTCCTAATACATTTATCTATCTTTCTGACTCATTTTTGGGTGTTTAAATTGGAGCTGCCATACCCTCCCGAGACAGCTCCATATGGGTATTATCTCGATATGGTCAATTTACACCAACTGTATTTGTTGCTCCCAATCACCCAGAAATCGAATTTGTGCCACTTTAGAGTGGTCTACATATCTTTCTAATACATTTATTTATCTTCCTGAACCATTTTGGGGTGTTTAAATTGGAACTGGCATACCCTCCGAAACCGCGCTAAATGGGTATTATCTGCATATTTTATACTTTACACCGACTGTATTTGTTGCTCCCAATCATCCAGAAATCGAATTTGTGCTACTTTTAGAGTGGTCTACATATATTCCTAATGCATTTATCTATCTTTCTGACTCATTTTTGGGTGTTTAAATTGGAGCTGCCATACCCTCCGAGACAGCGCTGAATGGGTATTATCTGGATATTTATCTAATTTATACCGACTCGATCTGTTGCTCCCAATCACCCAGAAATCGGATTTGTGCCACTTTGAGTGGTCTACACCTCTTCCTAATATACTTATCTATGTTCCTGATCCATTTTTGGGTGTTTAAATTGGAGCTGCAATACCCTCCGAGACAGCGCTAAATGGGTATTATCTGGATATTTTATACTTTACATCGACTGTATTTGTTGCTCCCAATCCCCCAGAAATCGAATTTGTGCCACTTTCAGAGTGGTCTACATATCTTCCTAATACATTTATCTATCTTTCTGACTCATTTTTGGGTGTTTAAATTGAAGCTGGCACACCATTCGAGACAGCGTTAAATGGGTATTATCTGGATATTTTTATAATTTACACCGATTCTATTTGTTGCTCCCAATCACCCAGAAATCGAAGTTGTGCCACTTCTGGAGTGGTCTAAATATCTTCCTAATGCATTTATCTATTTTTCTGATCCATTTTTGGGTGTTTAAATTGGACCTGCCATACCCTCCGAGACAGGGCTAAATGGGTATTATCTGGATATTTTTATAGTTTACACCGACTCTTTTTGTTGCTCCCAATCACCCAGAAATCTAATTTGTGCCACTTTTAGAGTGGTCTACATATCTACCTAATACATTTATCTATCTTCCTGACCCATTTTTGGGTGTTTAAATTGGAGCTGCCATACCCTCCGAGACAGCGCTAAATGGGTATTATCTGGATATTTTTATAGTTTACACCGACTCTTTTGTTGCTCCCAATCACCCAGAAATCGAATTTGTGCCACTTTTAGAGTGGTCTACATATCTACCTAATATATTTATCTATCTTCCTGACCCATTTTTGGGTGTTTAAATTGGAGCTGCCATACCCTCCGAGACAGCGCTAAATGGGTATTATCTGGATATTTTATACTTGACACCGACTGTATTTCTTGCTCCCAATCACCCAGAAATAGAATTTGTGCCACTTCTAGAGTGGTCCACCTATCTTCCTAATACATTTATCTATCTTTCCGACTCATTTTTGGGTGTTTAAATTGGAGCTGCCATACCCTCCGAGAGAGCGCTAAATGGGTATTATCTCGATATGGTCAATTTACACCAACTGTATTTTTTGCTCCCAATCACCCATAAATCGAATTTGTGCAACTCGTAGAGTGGTCTAAATATCTTCCTAATACATTTATCCATCTTCCTGCCCCATTTTTGGGTGTTTAAATTGGAGCTGCCATAACCCCCGAGACAGGGCTAAATGGGTATTATCTGGATATTTTATACTTTACACCGACTGTATTTGTTGCTCCCAATCACCCAGAAATCGAATTTGTGCTACTTTTAGAGTGGTCTACATATATTCCTAATACATTTATCTATCTTTCTGACTCATTTTTGGGTGTTTAAATTGGAGCTGCCATACCCTCCGAGACAGCGCTAAATGGGTATTATCTGGATATTTATCTAATTTACACCTACTCTATTTGTTGCTCCCAATCACCCAGAAATCGAATTTGTGCTACTTTTAGAGTGGTCTACATATATTCCTAATACATTTATCTATCTTTCTGACTCATTGTTGGGTGTTTAAATTGGAGCTGCCATACCCTCCGAGACAGCGCTAAATGGGTATTATCTGGATATTTTATACTTGACACCGACTGTATTTCTTGCTCCCAATCACCCAGAAATAGAATTTGTGCCACTTCTAGAGTGGTCCACCTATCTTCCTAATACATTTATCTATCTTTCCGACTCATTTTTGGGTGTTTAAATTGGAGCTGCCATACCCTCCGAGACAGCGCTAAATGGGTATTATCTCGATATGGTCAATTTACACCAACTGTATTTTTTGCTCCCAATCACCCATAAATCGAATTTGTGCAACTCGTAGAGTGGTCTAAATATCTTCCTAATACATTTATCCATCTTCCTGTCCCATTTTTGGGTGTTTAAATTGGAGCTGCCATAACCCCCGAGACAGGGCTAAATGGGTATTATCTGGATATTTTATACTTTACACCGACTGTATTTGTTGCTCCCAATCACCCAGAAATCGAATTTGTGCTACTTTTAGAGTGGTCTAAATATATTCCTAATACATTTATCTATCTTTCTGACTCATTTTTGGGTGTTTAAATTGGAGCTGCCATACCCTCCGAGACAGCGCTAAATGGGTATTATCTGGATATTTATCTAATTTACACCTACTCTATTTGTTGCTCCCAATCACCCAGAAATCGAATTTGTGCTACTTTTAGAGTGGTCTACATATATTCCTAATACATTTATCTATCTTTCTGACTCATTGTTGGGTGTTTAAATTGGAGCTGCCATACCCTCCGAGACAGCGCTATATGGGTATTATCTCGATATGGTCAATTTACACCAACTGTATTTGTTGCTCCCAATCACCCAGAAATCGAATTTGTGCTACTTTTAGAGTGGTCTACATATATTCCTAATACATTTATCTATCTTTCTGACTGATTGTTGGGTGTTTAAATTGGAGCTGCCATACCCTCCGAGACAGCGCTATATGGGTATTATCTCGATATGGTTAATTTACACCAACTGTATTTGTTGCTCCCAATCACCCAAAAATCGATTTTTGTGCCACTTTAGAGTGGTCTAAATATCTTTCTAATTCATTTATTTATCTTTCTGACTCATTTTGGGTGTTTAAATTGGAGCTGCCATACCCTCCGACACAGCGCTAAATGGGTATTATCTGGATATTTTCATAATTTACATCGACTCTATTTGTTGCTCCCAATCACGCAGAAATCGAATTTGTGCCACTTTTAAAGTGGTCTAAATATCTTCCTAATACATTTATCTATCTTTCCGACCCATTTTTGGGTGTTTAAATTGGAGCTGCCATACCCTCCGAGACAGCGCTAAATGGGTATTATCTGGATATCCTATACTTTACACCGACTATATTTGTTGCTCCCAATCACCCAGAAATCGAATTTGTGCCACTTTTAGAGTGGTCTACATATCTTTCTAATACATTTATTTATCTTCCTGAACCATTTTGGGGTGTTTAAATTGGAACTGGCATACCCTCCGAAACCGCGCTAAATGGGTATTATCTGCATATTTTATACTTTACACCGACTGTATTTGTTGCTCCCAATCATCCAGAAATCGAATTTGTGCCACTTTTAGAGTGGTCTACATATCTTCCTAATACATTTATCTATCTTTCTGACTCATTTTTGGGTGTTTAAATTGGAGCTGCCATACCCTCCGAGACAGCGCTGAATGGGTATTATCTGGATATTTATCTAATTTACACCGACTCGATTTGTTGCTCCCAATCACCCAGAAATCGGATTTGTGCCACTTTGAGTGGTCTACATATCTTCCTAATATACTTATCTATCTTCCTGATCCATTTTGGGGTGTTTAAATTGGAGCTGCATACCCTCCGAGACAGCGCTAAATGGGTATTATCTGGATATTTTATACTTTACACCGACTGTATTTGTTGCTCCCAATCCCCCAGAAATCGAATTTGTGCCACTTTTAGAGTGGTCTACATATCTTCCTAATACATTTATCTATCTTTCTGACTCATTTTTGGGTGTTTAAATTGAAGCTGGCACACCATTCGAGACAGCGTTAAATGGGTATTATCTGGATATTTTTATAATTTACACCGACTCTATTTGTTGCTCCCAATCACCCAGAAATCGAAGTTGTGCCACTTCTGGAGTGGTCTAAATATCTTCCTAATACATTTATCTATTTTTCTGATCCATTTTTGGGTGTTTAAATTGGACCTGCCATACCCTCCGAGACAGGGCTAAATGGGTATTATCTGGATATTTTTATAGTTTACACCGACTCTTTTTGTTGCTCCCAATCACCCAGAAATCGAATTTGTGCCACTTTTAGAGTGGTCTACATATCTACCTAATACATTTATCTATCTTCCTGACCCATTTTTGGGTGTTTAAATTGGAGCTGCCATACCCTCCGAGACAGCGCTATATGGGTATTATCTGGATATTTTTATAGTTTACACCGACTCTTTTTGTTGCTCCCAATCACCCAGAAATCGAATTTGTGCCACTTTTAGAGTGGTCTACATATCTACCTAATACATTTATCTATCTTCCTGACCCATTTTTGGGTGTTTAAATTGGAGCTGCCATACCCTCCGAGACAGCGCTAAATGGGTATTATCTGGATATTTTATACTTGACACCGACTGTATTTCTTGCTCCCAATCACCCAGAAATAGAATTTGTGCCACTTCTAGAGTGGTCCACCTATCTTCCTAATACATTTATCTATCTTTCCGATTCATTTTTGGGTGTTTAAATTGGAGCTGCCATACCCTCCGAGACAGCGCTAAATGGGTATTATCTCGATATGGTCAATTTACACCAACTGTATTTTTTGCTCCCAATCACCCATAAATCGAATTTGTGCAACTCGTAGAGTGGTCTAAATATCTTCCTAATACATTTATCCATCTTCCTGCCCCATTTTTGGGTGTTTAAATTGGAGCTGCCATAACCCCCGAGACAGGGCTAAATGGGTATTATCTGGATATTTTATACTTTACACCGACTGTGTTTGTTGCTCCCAATCACCCAGAAATCGAATTTGTGCTACTTTTAGAGTGGTCTAAATATATTCCTAATACATTTATCTATCTTTCTGACTCATTTTTGGGTGTTTAAATTGGAGCTGCCATACCCTCCGAGACAGCGCTAAATGGGTATTATCTGGATATTTATCTAATTTACACCTACTCTATTTGTTGCTCCCAATCACCCAGAAATCGATTTTGTGCTACTTTTAGAGTGGTCTACATATATTCCTAATACATTTATCTATCTTTCTGACTCATTGTTGGGTGTTTAAATTGGAGCTGCCATACCCTCCGAGACAGCGCTATATGGGTATTATCTCGATATGGTCAATTTACACCAACTGTATTTGTTGCTCCCAATCACCCAGAAATCGATTTTTGTGCCACTTTAGAGTGGTCTAAATATCTTTCTAATACATTTATTTATCTTTCTGACTCATTTTTGGGTGTTTAAATTGGAGCTGCATACCCTCCGACACAGCGCTAAATGAGTATTATCTGGATATTTTCATAATTTACATCGACTCTATTTGTTGCTCCCAATCACACAGAAATCGAATTTGTGCCACTTTTAGAGTGGTCTACATATCTTCCTAATACATTTATCTATCTTGCTGACTCATTTTTGGGTGTTTAAATTGGAGCTGCCATACCCTCCGAGACAGCGCTATATGGGTATTATCTCGATATGGTCAATTTACACCAACTGTATTTGTTGCTCCCAATCACCCAGAAATCGATTTTTGTGCCACTTTAGAGTGGTCTAAATATCTTCCTAATACATTTATCTATCTTTTCGACCCATTTTTGGGTGTTTAAATTGGAGCTGCCATACCCTCCGAGACAGCGCTAAATGGGTATTATCTGGATATTCTATACTTTACACCGACTATATTTGTTTCTCCCAATCACCCAGAAATCGAATTTGTGCCACTTTTAGAGTGGTCTACATATCTTCCTAATACATTTATCTATCTTGCTGACTCATTTTTGGGTGTTTAAATTGGAGCTGCCATACCCTCCGAGACAGCGCTATATGGGTATTATCTCGATATGGAAAATTTACACCAACTGTATTTGTTGCTCCCAATCACCCAGAAATCGAATTTGTGCCACTTTAGAGTGGTCTAAATATCTTTCTAATACATTTATTTATCTTCCTGAACCATTTTGGGGTGTTTAAATTGGAACTGGCATACCCTCCGAAACCGCGCTAAATGGGTATTATCTGGATATTTTATACTTTACACCGACTGTATTTTTTGCTCCCAATCACCCAGAAATCGAATTTGTGCTACTTTTAGAGTGGTCTACATATATTCCTAATACATTTATCTATCTTTCTGACTCATTTTTGGGTGTTTAAATTGGAGCTGCCATACCCTCCGAGACAGCGCTGAATGGGTATTATCTGGATATTTATCTAATTTACACCGACTCGATTTGTTGCTCCCGATCACCCAGAAATCGGATTTGTGCCACTTTGAGTGGTCTACATATCTTCCTAATATACTTATCTATCTTCCTGATCCATTTTGGGGTGTTTAAATTGGAGCTGCCATACCCTCCGAGACAGCGCTAAATGGGTATTATCTGGATATTTTATACTTTACACCGACTGTATTTGTTGCTCCCAATCCCCCAGAAATCGAATTTGTGCCACTTTTAGAGTGGTTTACATATCTTCCTAATACATTTATCTATCTTTCGGACTCATTTTTGGGTGTTTAAATTGAAGCTGGCACACCATTCGAGACAGCGTTAAATGGGTATTATCTGGATATTTTTATAATTTACACCGACCCTATTTGTTGCTCCCAATCACCCAGAAATCGAAGTTGTGCCACTTCTGGAGTGGTCTAAATATCTTCCTAATACATTTATCTATTTTGCTGATCCATTTTTGGGTGTTTAAATTGGACCTGCCATACCCTCGGAGACGGGGCTAAATGGGTATTATCTGGATATTTTTATAGTTTACACCGACTCTATTTGTTGCTCCCAATCACCCAGAAATCGAATTTGTGCCACTTTTAGAGTGGTCTACATATCTACCTAATACATTTATCTATCTTCCTGACCCATTTTTGGGTGTTTAAATTGGAGCTGCCATACCCTCCGAGACAGCGCTAAATGGGTATTATCTGGATATTTTATACTTGACACCGACTGTATTTCTTGCTCCCAATCACCCAGAAATAGAATTTGTGCCACTTCTAGAGTGGTCCACCTATCTTCCTAATACATTTATCTATCTTTCCGACTCATTTTTGGGTGTTTAAATTGGAGCTGCCATACCCTCCGAGACAGCGCTAAATGGGTATTATCTCGATATGGTCAATTTACACCAACTGTATTTTTTGCTCCCAATCACCCATAAATCGAATTTGTGCAACTCGTAGAGTGGTCTAAATATCTTCCTAATACATTTATCCATCTTCCTGCCCCATTTTTGGGTGTTTAAATTGGAGCTGCCATACCCCCCGAGACAGGGCTAAATGGGTATTATCTGGATATTTTTATAGTTTACACCGACTCTATTTGTTGCTCCCAATCACCCAGACATCGAATTTGTGCCACTTTTAGAGTGATCTAAATATCTTCCTAATATATTTATCTATTTTCCTGATCCATTTTTGGGTGTTTAAATTGGAGCTGTCATACCCTCCGAGACAGCGCTAAATGAGTATTATGTGGATATTTATTATACTTTACACCGACTGTATTTGTTGCTCCAAATCACCCAGAAATCGAATTTGTGCCACATTTAGAGTGGTCTACGTATCTTCTTAATACATTTATCTATCTTCCTGACCCATTTTGGGTGTTTAAATTGGAGCTGCCATACCCTCCGAGACAGCGCTAAGTGGGTATTATCTGGATATTTATTATACTTTACAACGACTGTATGTGTTGCTCCCAATCACCCAGAAATCGAATGTGTGCCACTTCTAGAGTGGTCGAAATATCTTCCTAATACATTTATCTATCTTTCTGACTGATTTTTGGGTGTTTAAATTGGAGCTGCCATACCCTCCGAGACAGCGCTAAATGGGTATTATCTGGATATTTTATACTTTACACCGACTGTATTTGTTGCTCCCAATCACCCAGAAATCGAATTTGTGCCACTTTTAGAATGGTCTACGTATCTTTCTAATACATTTATCTATCTTTCTGACTCATTTTTGGGTGTTGAAAGTGGAGCTGCCATACCTCCGAGACAGCGCTAAATGGGTATTATCTGGATATTTTATACTTTACACCGACTATATTTGTTGCTCCCAATCACCCAGAAATCGAATTTGTGCCACTTTTAGAGTGGTCTAAATATCTTTCTAATACATTAATCTATCTTTCTGACTCATTTTTGGGTGTTTAAATTGGAGCTGCCATACCCTCCTTGACAGCGCTAAATGGATATTTTCTCGATATGGTCAATTTATACCAACTGTATTTGCTGCTCCCAATCACCCAGAAATCGAATTTGTGCCACTTTTAGAGTGGTCTAAATATCTACCTAATACATTAATCTATCTTTCTGACCCATTTTTGGGTGTTTAAATTGGAGCTGCCATACCCTCCGAGACAGCGCTAAATGAGTATTATCTGGATATTTTTATAATTTACACCGACTGTATTTGCTGCTCCCAATCACCCAGAAATCGAATTTGTGCCACTTTTAGAGTGGTCTACATATCTTCCTAATACAGCGCTAAATGGGTATTATCTGGATATTTTATACTTTACACCGACTGTATTTGTTGCTCCCAATCACCCAGAAATCGAATTTGTGCCACTTTTAGAGTGGTCTACATGTCTTCCTAATGCATTTATCTATCTTACTGACTCATTTTTGGGTGTTGAAATTGGAGCTGCCATACTCTTCGAGACAGCGCTAAAGACGCTATGTGTTTGCATTAATGAGGAATATTGTGTCCTTGGATAACAAAGGAAGTCTGTAATTCAAAACCAACGTTCCTGGCTGAGGGAACTTCTACCACGTATAGACGGCTGTCGTCCGCGCAATAATGGTGAATATTGTTTACAGTGTTTTCATCGTTAGCTCTGCCGACTCAGCTTTGTGTATCGTGTTGTTACTTTTGACTGCGATCCCTGATCTCTACGCGGTAAATATAGCTAATCAACTGAGGTCCAAGCTCATCGCTAGGATACGCTCGCCATGATGGGTAGGGGGCACCGGACAAGTAAATCCAAGAATTATATAAATTATAGAATTGTAGGTATTAAAGGTGTCGGCGACGCGTTACGTTCGTGACATTAAATCCTTAAGACTGACAACTATTCTATGATCCAAAAGAATTTCCATTGATTTTCATTAATCCCATACATCATCAGTAACATATAATTTGAACTGATTTATTTTGCAATGGCAATAATTAAGAATGAATAAATATCATCACTATTAAAGTCGCGCGACTCCGTGTGCAGTCAAAATATTTCATTACATTCAATTTCCGTCTTCTCCTGCTGACGGATATTATTGAATTCCTTGATACATCGATTCCATGAAAACAAGAACGTTTCACAATCAAATCGCAAACGATGGCTAACAGTTTTCTACATATAACAACCGGCTATAATATTGTTAAATGATGGAAGCTGCTGCGAATTTGATTGCTTGGCTGGGTGATTATTGACTAACGTTTCCGCGAGGAAATCATTCAAGAGTAACCGGAAGTAAGCTAGTTAATCCGGATGGCACATAAGGTCGTGATGGCCATCAATCTCTCGTCTTCTCCTTTTTGTGGAGAAACTCATTCCTGTATCGCCGTGATCACGCTACTGCCTAATTATGATTCCCTATCAAACGTTTTTTGACTTGGTGCCAATACTGTTATACGGATTGGGTCTTTAGATTACGGACGCGGAATTATTTAATGGACGACGGCTGAATACTGAATGACGGACTAGACGCTTGTATGTATATAGAAGGGCTAATGAAATTGAACTGATATCAGTCAGTCTGAACACCCTTTGAGAAACTATACAATGTTGTTACACACGACGTGTAGCAAACGGCGTCATTTTACCCAGAGAAAATCCGGAAAATTTTATGCATTTCAACATCCATGCCTTGTGCACAAAGGGACAACACAGAAATATAAAAGCTTAAGATAGAAAGAAAGACACAAAATCCTACATATTCACATGAACATGTGTACTTTATGTAAACTTATTGCTCACTTTTTAAGACTGAGGATTTTACGACGCCTGAAAGAGAAAAAAACGAAACGACACCAAATTATGTGCTAAACACACATTCGCATAATTCACCCTTTACCTTCTACAATGTTTGCTGTTTTGTCACCGTCACCTGATTATGTTACTATCATCATTAAATCATATTCACTCACTCACTATCTTCATTAAATATATTTTCGGTTGACACCAATCTATATTAACCTTTCAATACGAAGAAACCCTCGATTATTCCACCTCTTGGAATCCGTATGAAACCACACATTGTAGCAGCTGGTATTAAAGTTTGTCAAATTTTACCTAATGAACTCCACTATGGCAGTTAGCCAAACCAGAAGTAGATATTTCACTGACGAAATATGAAAATGCAGACACGAGCCAGCTCGTGTATACACAAGAATTTGGTCTACTGAGAGAGAAATACAGATCACATCAGACTATTTGGAACTTTGGTTCCAAAACTAAAATCTATCGTCTACCAGGTAAAAATTCCTTATTCACTGCAGAGGCAAAAACTCTATTATCAAAGGCAATACTGAAGCTGATAAAATGGCTAAAGCAGCTCTGGATAAATAGGTTGATCCTGTTAAAATCCCATACAGCGATTTCAAACCATCTATCTGCGCTTATGTAAGAAAGCTGTTTCAATTCGCTTAACTTGTTGTCCCTGTGGAAGAATATTCCCCTTCAATTGTTTGGCAACAGTGTACCCTTCTACCATGCACTCTAATGGCATTTTCTTCAAGAGACCATAGTTACACCACCAAAGAAATTCGGTTTCAATCGGAAGTGGGACATTTCTTGTAATACACGACGTACAGCAGAAGTAACGATTTTATTTCCATTGTTCATATGTACAACACGGAGATCTTGCATTGCATGATGTTCAAAAATACCCCTAGACCCAGGTTAACCCTACCATTTATTTTCATTGCCCCCTTGGGGTAGAGGACTGAAGCTTTCTATACTATATAGTTGGGTCAAACTCTACAAGACAATGTAAAGGAATCCAAGATTCATGTCACAATGTCGTCACGGAAGCCAATTCTCGCTTATCTTTGGGCCGATTTATGGAGTATTTCTTTAAAAAACTAAGTAATATTATAAAAATAATTATTTTTGACAAAATAAATTACCCTCATGCCATTTATGCAAGAAAAATGCGAACAATTGAATAGAAAAGCCCAGAAACACAACTTTCTGAGGTCATTTCGTGACCACGATTTTGAATTTCCCCATGATCATTTGCACCTAGGATTAAAATGAAGTCAATAATATTCGAAGAAAAATCTGAAAGTATCAGCTCCACTGTTCTCTTTTTTCCGATAGGCCGTCAGTTTATTCAACCCGCCGAACGAATCTGTAGGTCTGTCGGAACGAAAACAATCCATTGGAATTAAAGTGATATCAAACGATGCATCGTACAGTTGAAAATTCAACTCTAGAATTGCGGATCAAATGTGAAGATCCCCTCAGAAGACATCCGATTGTATGTCATATAAGACGTGGAACAAACAGCACAATTCACACATAGAATAAACTTATAGACGCTCCAGGAAATTTAATTTCGAGATCTTTTTACGAATAAGAAGCTTATCAGCACAAAGTAACAAGAACGACAGAATGGAAGGAGATAGAGAAAGAAAAATATTTTGACGTAATCGTATCAAATACTTTGTAAACCGTTTGTTTTCACTCTCACCATCAGCGAATAAAGCTATCCACTGGAAGATTAAGCACAAGTTTAGTTAAGACCAGTGGGCAGAAACTCTTCATCACAAAATCGCCTGGTGTTATAGACTGGGCAATATGGTCTTAGTTGATATCGAGTGTTCTCTAAGTATCCTCTACTGTCATTGCTTTATTATGTGTTAGTACATCTCAAGAGACGTGGATGGTTTGATCGATATTCTGTTATTTTCTTCAACCCGTCGAAAGAATCCTTTATAGCTCTGTCTACTGGAGAACGAGAAATCCACTTCGTATATTCTCAAGACGTTTCCCCAAGAGTTTCCAAGCCATATGGAACGAGCGCCAACCACGAAGGCTTAGGAATGGAACGTGATCAATTATATTGAATTGAGCGAGCGGGGTGATGTATCCGTGAGATCTAATTCCATTGATTCAAGTTTCTGCCTGTCTAACTTCGTCAGTTCAATTCTGAAGATTTTCCGCTATACCTTTGATATATTCAATGGATATTCTGACATATCATTGGTTATATTTTGCGCACACGCCGGTCACCGATAAATGTAGCATGCCCTCGTACAAAACAATCCGTAGATTTTGGAAATTAAGCCATGAAATGTAGCCCAGATAATATGGAACAAGTAACTCTCTGAGTATAGCAGCACGACCAATATTTGGTCCGCAGTCCTTTTCCTTAGAGAATTGCCATAACGAAAGTATTCATTAACATGGATGAAGTATGAAGATGGAATTATTGATAATTCTCAGCTATAACTGGTCAGATAGTACTGTTTGGTTTCGATCCACTGGACAGTTTGCCTTGGATAAAATGTGCATTTAGATATAGTGCGTCTCTGGATATAAAGGTACCCAATACCCAGAGTTGATGAAACTAAAGTTTCTGCAATGTTTACATTGGACCAAGTTATAAATCATCATGTTTATGGAATGGACTTCATATTTCAGATAGGGTTAAGTATTGCGAACGTTGATCAACCATGATTATTTCGTGAACGGTGGACTTCCAGGATCGGTCTAAATGATCTGTATTGTCTGAAGTTAGAATGAAGCATGTCCGACAAGCAGTGATAAATTCAGATATAGAAATCAGAATTTACGACCTAGTATCTCGGGATTTTAGTGATTTTAGTGATCATCGAAAAACTTCGTTCTGCTCAAGCGGTTACTTCTGCGTCGGAGATTCATTGATCATATACAACCGGATTACTACTCCTCCATGGTATTATTAGGTAATCGGAGAACGTTTACGGAAGTAGAGATCGATCTTTGATCTGACTTGGATACGGAAATGGAATATATGAAATAGGAGAAATGATTCCATTACTACACAAGTCTGCCATCTCTCAATACGATAAAAGCTTTCATAGTCTCAGCAGACAAAGCTCAAAATAATGTAATATTCATATGTAAATATTACTATTAGCAGTTGCTGGTTAAGGAATTGAGTATAAGCACACCATCGTCGAATAAGTCTACTTACTCCCAAACAGCATTTACTCTGAAAGTAAGCATTGTTTGGTCTACACATTCGATCCACTGGACAGAATTTGTAACACTGACGTTTCTGCAATGTTTGCATTGGACCAGGTTATAAATCATCATGGGCTTCATATTTCAGAAAAGAAAATGATCATACTCATTGATAACAGATCCGTGAGTTAGCGATGATGATTGATACAGGAAACTACCCTCTCTCCGAATTTGCTGCAAATTGCTGACAGCTTCTCTCTTGACAACTGACTTGCTACTATAAATGTTGTCAATCCCTAGATCTCTGGATTTACGTAATCATAACTCTCGCTGGTAAGCATCAGAGTACATGATCTTCTAGAAAACGACTCGTAAATTTATATGGATGAAATTTGTGATGTATCTCTCGAATTGTGGAAAAATGTTAACCGTTTCTGTCTTGCACTGGATTGGCTTGTATTTATGTCAATTATCATTTCATGCCTGGCTGGAGTTTGGCGCTAATATATCATGGTTTCCAAGGTGGAAGCGGATATTTCTCTATGGACGACGGCTCGTTTCTGTTTGTGAGAATTAGTGCTTATATTGCGATTAAGAATTACCTCTTCATCCGAGATTCAGTGATCATATAAAACCGGATTACTACTCCTCCATGAGGAGGAGGGAGGGAATTTGGCTTAATGTCACACTCAAGTTTGTTTCACTCATATGGTGACAGTCAGTTTGGTTGGTGGAGGAAGCTGGTGTACCCGGAGAGAACCACCGCCCTTCGGCAAGTAACTGACAAACTTCCACACATGGACCAGCTGGGCTCGAACCCGCGCCGGTTCAGCGGTGTGAGGCTAGGGGTCACCAGCGAAGCGCCTTAGACCACTCGGCCACCGAGGGCCCTTACTCCTCCATGATATTATTAGGTAATCGGAGAACGTCTATGGAAGTAGAGATCGATCTTTGATCGGACTTCAAATATACCTAACCAACACATACTTGATACACGAATTTATTCTTCCCCTTGGCATGGCTCTCTGTTTAGAGTCTAGACTATCAAAAAATCTAGACGAATTGGCCAGAAAAACAACAGAGTTCAAGTTTATTGTACCAAACACCTGGTACAGGGCAGAGCACAACAAATGACATGAATGGATAAACTATATATTTCAGTGAGGTAGGTTGAAAGTTTCGGTTACATTATTGCATTTACAAGGTTTTTTGGGTCTCGCAGATATTTGTTCTATAAATACTCCCTCGTTTGGGTCGTTTTTACCCCTCAGTCCTATTGTCGTTGCCTTGTACGTACGTCCGTCCGTCCGTCCGTCCGTCAACATGTTCTTGTCCGCTGAATATCTGCAGATCTATGAAGGCGGGCCTGACCAAACTTTGGTGAGAGCTTCCTGAATGTTGACTGAAGAAGTGATTAGATTTTCAGATGGCTATGATGATTTTATGATTTATAATTATTTTTTTTATTATTTATTGATGGCTCAGCTTTTGCAATGTTATCTATGCCCATCAATATGTTCTTGTCCGCTGAATATCTGCAGATCTATCAAGTCGGCCGGACCAAACTTTGGTGAGAGCTTCCTGAATGTTGACTGATGAAATGATTAGATGTTCAGATGGCTATGATGATTTCATGATTTTTAATTATTTTTTTTTATTTATTGATGGCTTGGCTTTTTGTACTGTTATCTATGCCCATCGGGAACCCTTGGTTGCATGTTTCATTGTGACTTTTGAAGGTTCCCTGATACAAGAAAGTCTGGACCATTCAAGATTCAAGATTATCATTGAATGGAACCCCTCAATTCCCATATATTCTGGGAGCCCACATGATGCTACACTTGTTCAACCTATGCACTACTCTTGGGGGATTTCCCCATCCCTGGGGCACTAACTGTTAAAGTTTTGGACTTTTTCCTATCCACAGCTTCTCAGCCTCATGTGATATGTGTGAGATGCAGTGTACATTGCTTTTTCACACACAGGCTGAATCACCTTAATTTTTTCCTTTTATAGTAATAACTAACAGACTGGTGACATTATTTTATTTCACAAGTACAAGAGGAAATAACCGGCGGGGGGTCCCCGCACTATCGAATCCCTGTTAGGTTTGAATTTCGTGTGGCCTTAAATGAAGGACAACATTTTTCTTCAATTTTGCTACATCGATTTATCAGAAAGCTTTTGCACAAACCATATTTTATTTCAGAAGTATAATATGAAATAACTGGCAGGTGAATCCTGCAGTATGGAACCCCTGTAAGTTTGAATTTCGCATCGCCTTAAATGAAGGACAACATTTTTCTTCAATTTTGCTATTAAATCATTCTACTCCACATCATATGATTTATCCTAAAGCTTTTGCACAAAACATATTTTGTTTCAGAAGAGTAAATAACTGGCAAGGGAATCCCTGCAGTATCGAACCCCTGTTAGTTTGAATTTCGCGTCGCCCTAAATGAAGGACAACCTTTTTCTTCAATTTTGCTGTTAAATCATTCTATTTTACATCATATGATTTATTCTAAAACTGTTGCATGAATCATATTTGTGTCCACACATTTAACTGGTACAACATAATGCTTCAATTTTTGTCACCAAACATGTTACTGTAACTTGAAAATTATTTAAAACGAGTGATTAGGACAGTGTCAATCAGTGTGTTTCTATGCCATTAACTTATCACACTTGTGCAATGCATAAATTGCCACTGATAAAGCTACACTTTCTTGCATGCTGTAATCCCAACACACCACTCACGTGAAAAAAAGTCTATTATATACGGTACAGAAATCAAACAAACTGGGAATTTTTGCAGGTTCCGATCCCAAACTGTCAGTTCCTTTTCGTAATTCATTATTGAGGGTCCAATTGTTTTAGTGAATTTCGGCGCAAAGAGCCTGTGATCAATCACAAAACAGAGGTTTATTAACATGAAATTCAATACCCAGCTATGCAATCGGATCGATATTGAGGCTTTTTCTAGGAGTATTTCCTTCATAAATCCTTTCAAATTGAACAACAACAACAACAACACTTTCATTTTTTGTTTTATTTGAGTTTTGGGCGCCCATACGTTTTTCGGAACTAAATTGGCTCTAGATGCAGCCCTGATCCTACTTGACTGAAAAAAAACAGGCTGAGGGGTCCACGTACATTTTAGGTGCTTGCCTGCAATTCATGTTTTTTTCTATCTGGCGATTCATCATTTTCCAACATATGACTTGACAGGGTCATTACATCATCGCTTTGAAATATTTGTATCTAATACCGCTCAAGCCGGTACTAGGGACCGTGTGGTCATGTCATTCAATATGTCCACATGAACCTCCACAATCAAAGCGTGGCTGGGATACAAATCATCACAGGGATCACTTTTGGATGTATATAGAAATATGCAGTCAATATATTTGTCTGTGAGCTCATATGACTTTTTGTCAGCACGTCGACATCGTTTTCAACCACCCTTTTAATGGTGTGTTTAATTCTGTCAGAGTTTTCCGATCGCGCTCCAGCTCACGCTTTTGTATAACAATGGCTGGTGAGAAATGTAAGAGCTGGAAAAAATGGACGTCTACATGGCGAATAAAAATCGGCATTTCACATTCAGACTAGAATACGGAAGATTCTAAGACATAACTCAGCCACACTTTCGTTGTGGTTGTTCATGTGCAAACTATGAAATAATCACACGGCTCCAATCTCCGACTAAAGAGGAACTTGATACCCTAGCTCGGGGGCTATGCTGACAGATCAGCTCAAATACGTAACTCATCTGATGTTATTGGAGTTACTGAATGAGCATCAACATGTGGAAAAGATGATAAATGCAAGAATACCCAGAGAATACCCAGAATAACCTGTATTGCCCCACTTCGTGCGGTAAATTTCTTCACAAAGAGACTTAACTTACAAAAAGTTGTTAAATGACATGTACAGATGGCGTCAAGGTTAATCAATATACAGCTAACAAATTTAGTGAGATATGTTAGTGGTTGGAAAAATTGACGACGAGTACAAATTGCACCTCACCTTCGTCTGAAGTTATTTGAAACACAATCATTTCGAAAAGCGCACCGTTGTATAGATTATCCCATTTGGTGAGGATACAGACATTAATTATAAAAAAACATCGGCAGTTCAAATGGAACATCGTATTTAGGCGAAAACCTTCTTAGAAATAAAAATTACCTCACTATTCACGTAGTATTTACGACAAGAGAAAATAGGCTATTCAACTATGTGCATTCGTTTCTCGTTTCTAAAAGTTGGTTTTGATTTTCGTTGGTGATAACTTTCGTAGCGTTTGTCTAATTAATTCTGAGCTAGGGAACGCATGAACACCGTGCATGTTGTGCAAGATCGTCATGCTGTTAAGTTATTCCTATAAACCTATCGGAAGAAATATAATGTTGTCCAACTGAAATATTGAAACTTGACCGCTTCTCTCAAGCAATAAACGAAACTTGTGTCTATATTGACACTTTTATTGGTGCTGTTGGTGTCCCGTTAAAATTTCGTCTGTTGAACGGCCATGCTAGCCATTGAGGGCTTGGCTTGAGAAAGGCCATGTTCAACATTTATCACCCCGGTTTCTGAAAGGCAATATAATCAACAGTGATAATTTCGACTTCCGGAAGGCCATGTTAAGTATTGATAAATCCAACTTAAGGGGGGTCATGTTCAACATTGACAATTCCGACTACAGAAAGGTCAGATTAAACATTTATATTTCCGTATTCAGGAAGGCAACAAACAACATGGATAACGTCGGCTTCAAAAAGACCGTGGTCAGTTATGATAACTTCAGGTTCAGATATGACATGATGCTGGGTCGACATCGGGCCTTACAGACTAGTCTTTTGTGTGAATTGCCGTCATTCACATCTGACGACGATACAGCTCACCAATCTCCAATGTACGAGTTGTCACAGCGAAATAGCTCACCAATTACCAGTATACGAGTTGTCAGAGCATTTCCATCTTAGCTCTATAGATTTGTATCTAATACCGCTTATGCCGGTGCTAGGGGCCGTGTGGTCATATCATCCATGTTGCCACATGAACAGGTACAATAAAAGCGTACCTGAGATACAACACATATCACGAATCGTTAGATTCTTGGTATGTGATTTAGAAGAGGTTTACCAGAGGACTATTCCGTGAAGTCATATGACGCAGTCAGTATGTCGGCACCTCTTCCCACTTCCCTTATATGTGTTGTAATGGTCAGCAATAATAATTTCAGCCCCCGAAAGCCAGGCTCACCGTTGATAACTTAGGCTCAGCAAAGCTCGATTCAACATCGGTAATTGATATCAATCCACTGATTTGTACTACACATCAACCATTATGCAAACTCAGCATGCGGTTGGATACCGAAATGGAATATATGAAATAGGAGAAATGATTCCATTGCTACACTGTCATCTCTCAATACGATCAAAGCTTATTTCATTTACGTGAAACATGCTTACGTTTGCCAAATATAGATCTTGGAGACATTTCAAATAAGTTTGCGATACAGTTCAAATAAGTAACTGCGATACTACTAAGATGAATGGTAGACCTCGAGTTGAAGAAGACAAGACGGTAAATCTTATGTAGTAATTTCCGCAACTACTCACAATTACACAAGTCCCAAATGTGGCTGGTTTTGCAGAAATTACCTAGAGTCGGAATGTTTCAGAATAGAGCATTGCCCAGTTAACTGGACAGCAGGTCAGCCCGTAAAACTATTGTCCGACAATCAACCGCATTAGCCAAGTCAGATTGGATCCGCCGAATCGTGTACTCCCTCAAGGTTCTCTTGCCACACGTGTGGATTACCGGAATTTCAACTGATAAACGGTTGTTCGATTAAGCTTTTTCAGTGATCTTTACGGCTTCTGTAATCGTCAAACTACAAGATGGACTTTCATCTTTAATCACACAAATTACAGGGATTGTTTTCGGGGAATAAGGTACGTTATCATGTTATAAAGATTTAAATCGAAGGTAGAAGCCATTCGACGATTGATCAATCAGTTAGTAAACTAGCGTCGCACAACTCACGTGGTGGTTATTTTCTCCTTGCCAGGGTAGTTAACACTAAGTTCGACATTGGACGGGCTATTAGGTCAAGGGGAATATGGTGTGATCTGAGCGATTACTGGCGAATGGTTCTAGCTTAAACTTGGCGAATAGCTTAACGAAGTTTACCGGTTTGTCCGATAGTACGTAGAATTCCATTTCCACTATTATTACATT
>JAVTVY010031521.1:0-12277 GCA_036873755.1 Hanleya hanleyi | reverse complement strand
TGTTCCAACAACCAAGAAGAGAGCCGACCTGTTCCAACAGCCATGACTCTTCCAAGAGTATCTGAACATTCATTCACCATTATTTTGAGTGATTTGACGGGCTGTGGGAATTCTTTTTTTTTTCATATTTGGAGTGAGATTGAATTGAATGTTTATTAACCAAAGGAGGTCGGACATGTTAAATAGAGTTGGTGGGATTATTTTCTCTTAAGTGAGTTACACAATGTTATAAAAAGAGCAAAAGGCACGGTTATATATAATGATGGAGAATAAAGACCTCAGAAAGCTCACGTTAACAAATTATAGAATGAAAAACAGAAATATTATCTACATACAATTTTCAGAAGAAATATTACAAAAGTTGTTGCTCCAGAGCTAGCGAAGACTTGTGCGATATAAGATTGCAGATCACTATCTAGAGGAATGGACTATGTTTGGCAATCCGATTTGGTTGATCTAGAGTCATTCGCTAATAAAAACATGTATTGTTGATTATTACATATACAATTACCGTTACTGGTATATACAATCATAGAGTTGGCCACAGCTCTTTTGACTAATAGTTTGGCTATCTGTATTACCAAATTTACAGATCGATTCCTGTCAAGAAATAGCCATTTACCCGATGAAAATACTAAACTAAACTGCTGAGTAGATCATCCATCAGGGCAAACTTATATCAACAATCCAAATATCTGGGAATTTTTTTATCTCACCGGACAAAAATAATATCGTGTACTGAATGCTGGAAGGATTATTGTAAAGCATACTAAATATCAACCCAGTAGTAAACACTATTAAAGTACATGTATACAACAGATTACTCCAGTCGCATCGACCACTGAATGGGCTAGAGCGAAAATGGGCTTTGAGAAACAACCGCCTACTGCTGTAAAAACTGCTTAATGTAGACTCCAGTTCTAAAATGAAATCTCAAGGAAGAAGGTCGTTAAAGAGAAAAACTGAAAGAGGAAACCAATTAAACACCAGCAAAGGTTAAAATATTCAAAGAATTCATCTAGCAAGTGGAGAGCATCTACCAGCCAAGAGAGCATGTATCAGGAAGGCGCCAGTTAAGAAGTTAAGTGCGAGTGAGTTATGTATGGGGTAACCTATAGCAAAACCATAATCCAGCTATTTTAATTATAGGATTTGTCTAGAAGCAACACCCAACAACGTCCAGAAAAATACAATTAACTTCTGTCCTTGTTTACTATGCTCAGCATTCCATATCGATCGTTTATTCCTACACATGATGGTTTGAATCCATTCCTCTCTCAATGCATTACTGCATAATTGAGTGTGTCAGATACATTCAATCAACTATGGGAGAACACTGGAAATGAGATTGAATTGGGACAAAGGGAAAAGAGAGCAGTGGTCGTTTGGTGATTAATTTTAAGAATTCACCACCTGAAACCGTGAGTGATGTAGTCTACTCAAGAGTATCATACATTGTTTGAAACCGACCGACTAAGATACGTGATCTTAGCATAAGCCGGATTTAACGAAATCCAGCTGAACTGACCTGCACCATTTGAAGGAAACTACAGATAGTCCTAACGGCACATCATATTTAGACCTATATCTCTATAAAAATGAAACTGGCCTTCTCTTTCGTCAACGTTATGACAAGAGAGATGATTACAATTTTGACATCGTAACGTACCCCTTTCTGGAAAGTAATATTACAGTGGGACCCGCATATGGCGAAAACCGATTTGATTTGATTTTTTATTCACCATATATAACTTTCAACATGAGCAAGACAAATATGACCATTATAACTGACGGGAATAAAGCCAAAAGGCTTGTTCTATCCCATGTACAGTAAACGTGTGTATAAAAACGACAATTTGATAATTTTTAGTGAACGTAAACCCTCAGACGAAGTGAAACGTCAAATTAAAGACACATTTTTAATGCATATCAAACATACATTGCCTCATTTCGACAGTGTTTCCAGTGGTCCCTCATTTGATCGAAACTCGACCTGAGGGTCCACGATCACTATAAAGAAATAACCTATACACACTACATAATATTGACGTGAAACCGAATCGGTTATTTATAAGATGTTCTTTAACTTTTGTTTTAAACAGCGATATAGATTCAATTGATTGAATGGAGGATGGTAATTTATTCCACTCGCAAGGTCCCAGAATTGTGACAGTATGAAAGGATAAATTGGAATGATAAAATGGTCGATATAATTTAAGACCATGTCCCCTAGTATGATAATGATGTATTGCTGATTGCTTAGTAAAGATATGGCGAAGACTCGCAGGCAAACGATCAGGGCAGTAAAAGAATTTATGAACAAGCAGAAGCGAAGAATACACGTTGAGCTTGTTTAAATTCAGAATTTTGAGCTTTCTAAAAAGGGGTTCCGTATGTTCCTGTTTTGAAGATAGGGTTATCACACGTCCGTTTTTGCAGTATAGTCAAAGGTTTCAGATGCGTGGGATACGTATTTCCCCAAAGCAAATTACAGTAGGATATGTATGGCAGAATTAGAGAATAATATAAAATATAGAGAGTCGTCTTATTGACTGAAGTTTTAATATGGTTAATTATGCCTATATTTCTTGAAACCTTCTTGCAAATATAATCAATGTGCGAGGTCCAATTCAGCTTGTTGTTAAAATACACACCTAAGAATTTGAAGCTTTGAACAATTTCAATTTCCGTGCCGCTTATAAACAAGGAAGGTAAAGTAGAGTCCTGATTTCTCACATGTTTAGTGTTAGGCTTTATAAGCATACACTTTGTTTTCTTCAAATTTAGCGATAGCCTGTTAGCACAACACCACTGGTGTATCTTCTCCAATTCTGTAGACATTGTTTCAAAAAGTTTTTGAAGATCTTCAGAGGAATATATAGAACTTGTGTCATCTGCAAATAACAATATTTTCAATATGTTGTTTATATTGCTTATATCATTTATGTAAATCAGAAAAAGGATTGGTCCAAGTATAGAGCCCTGTGGTACTCCGCACGAAACTGTCCAGGCATCAGAAATTGATCCGTTAAAAATTACTTTTTGTAATCGGCCCTGTAATTAACTGTCGAACCATTTATTTGACAGGCCATGGAAGCCGTAATGTTCAAGCTTAGCAAGTAAAATGTCATGTTTGACCGTGTCAAAAGCTTTTGACAGATCTAAATCAAAGTACTTAAAGTACTGATGTCGGGTTTACTTGCATCAGAGGGGTTTATTAGTCCCATATTTGTGATCATTTAAGGGAGGAAAGGTGGTGTTCGCTTTACATAAGGAATCTTCCTCAAGCTGTTCGGTTTGTAGGGCCAAACTTTCACTTTTATCAAAATGATATGAAATGGACCATTTTGTACAGCCTACATGTATACATGCTGAATTACAAGACACGAAATAATGAAGGGCTGCAGATGCACGGAAACGGATTTATGGCGCACCATAGGTTCATTGGCTTATTTTCGTATTTTTATGCACTTTTCGGTGCAGATTTTCTTTTTGTTACAAAAATAGGACACCTTTATCCAAAACCAATTTGAGCAACAAATAATTCTGAAATATTCAGTCTAAATAAGCTGTGTGTATCAAAAATGCATTGAAGACTATTCCCTATATCTAAAGCTAACACCACCTTTGTGATCTTACAACAAAAGTTCCACGGATCGGTTGTCGATGGACCATGAAGAATGGCGTGACCGCAATATAGAAGGTTTTTGTGGATACATCTCTATATAGGATGTGTATGCACATTTTTATCTAGAGCATAAAACTTCGACTTTTGTCAAATGTGGATACGCATCCTATATAAGAGATGTATCCACATTGTATCCACATTTATATAATTTCCATACTTATTTAATCTGTGAGAAAATGAATCTACTAAAGTACACCCAGACAAGAAAATCTTCAGACGTCGCAATCTCCGACAAGTTCAGAAAATTCGCTATTCTCCTACTCCACGATCATTTTTCTAACAACTCTTGACTATAAAACAAGATACTGTCATACTCATAGTGTTATTTTAAATGCTAAATAATCACGGTTTTACAGAAATTCCTTTAAATTCATATGGATTGGAAAGAAAAACTATAAATCTAGAAAACGAGCCGATCTTATTTAGTTTCATTGAATTCGTATGTCGTGTAAAAAGTTGACTGATTGGTTGAATAACGTGTGGGCGGAGCCAATATGTACTGTTCAGCCAATCAAATTCACGATTACTTGTACTCTGGGAAATTCAGACTTGGGAGGAAAGTTCAGCGTTGACGGGATCGATTCTCATCCATACCAGCAAAAGGAAAACACCCCAGGTTTTTATTCTTTGTAACCATAATCAGATATGTAAAAGAGTTTTGTGCAAAAGTGCCAGTCGTTCCTATTTCGTTTTGTTGAAGAAGATCTACGGAGAAGACACGTCAGACACTTGAAAAAATAACGAAATCTGTCCAAAAAACTTTCGCCAAAATTTCTGCCAGAGTTTTGTCGCAATTTTATTCAGTTCTCATGCTGATAATTGATCAAGTAAGGTGGAACTTCTGAAGTAAAAATGTGGATACATCACCAAAAAATCATGTGTATCCACAATTTGGAAATTTCTTGTTTTCGGTGATTTTAAAATGTGGATACGCATACATAATTATCACGTTCAATGCACAAGCTACCGTGCATTGCACATGTGTATATGACTGTCAGACAGAAGTACGGTATTTTTTATGAATGCTGTAAGGGGCATCAAATGAGAACAGTCTCCGGGCAGGAGATCAAAACTACACATGTGCAGAAGAAAAAAGAAAAACTGAAGAGTGATACTAATGTAGGGTTTACCCTTGGTAAACCCGACAATCAAGACGGTCGCTTTGATGACGTCACAGTGGCGTCATTTTCAAAAAGGCGATTTTTCTAATTTTTTATTTCTGTGCTTTCTTTCTCAAATACTGCACGATAAATCAGTAAATAATAATCTAACGTGAAATAAATTAGCTTTTGTCCACTTTTCCTCCCAGAAAACATAACGCTTTTGGTACCCCACATGGTCGCCATATTAAAATGACCCATAATCCTCTCCACGAGGGGTCATGCAAATAGACTAAAAATGACTCCAATATGATAAACCATCAAGTCACGGAGTATCATATCTAAATTTTTTGTCGCTCCGGACATAGGCTGGAAAGTTTGGTGGGTGGGTCATAATTCCATCCCCCAGGCCTGGTAGAGTTAACGCCTTAACGCTCTATCTTGTTGCCTTATATCAACGCCTTGTCGCAGTATCTAATCTACGCGCTATCGCGATACCATAAACCTATAGAAACCTCATTATCGGAAGTAATTTCATCATTGGATGTGAAGTGATCATCGGAAGTGGGATCGTTGCCGTAAGTGGCATGTGACGTCATGTATGAACTAAAAATGTAAGCTAAAAAGGACTAAGAAGAAATAAGACCCAGGAAGATGGAAAGCACGATTACCCGGTACGAAGCAAATAATATTGAATATGGCAAGAACAATTCGACTTATTTTTCTTCATTAGAAAAAATAAAAAGCATGGTAAAACAATTTCAGAAGTAGAAACTGCAACCGGAACTGTTGATAATTCAGAATCTTTTGATTATAATAAAGTATACTCCGCGCAAGATAGAACCGGAAAATTTTCGCAGCATATCTACATATCATGCATATACCATCTTCATTTTATCTAGCCAATTTCTACGTTCCCACTTCGAACCTGCCTTGATTTATCTGACCCCTTCAGTGTTCAAAATCCGAGGTGTAAATTTCACCTACTAACGACAGAAGAACCAATCGGAACGTACACATCGATTGCGAGTGAAGTCCGTGGAGTGACATCATCCTCTATTAGCGGCGTCTTTCCTCCTAATAAGGTGCCCACTATTCAGGTCAGCCAATCAATAACGCTCTTGTGCGACCCATTTCGAATTTCAAATGTTTTCGAGGTCAGTGACGTCTCGTGTCTATTTATAAGTTATTTGAACACTGAAGGGGTCCAGATAAATCAAGGCAGGTTCGAAGTGGGAACGTAGAAACTGGCTGGATAAAATGAAGATGGCATATACCAATGGAAGGTAAAAACGAAAAAAAAAATTAAAATGGCCCCAATGTAATTATTAAATATAGACTACAGAGCTGCCATTACCTTTATTCAACATTTCTTATTAAACTTTAATTCAACTTATATCCTAGTTCTGTACCTTGAACTTCATGACTTCATATTTAAGACTTTCTCTTTATTTAACCATTATACTGAGCCATATATTGAAGAACCGACGGATCATTTCTTAATTGCAATTAACCGGCTAGCAAAAGAGTAATGACCTCTAAGTGGAAAAGCCTGTGTGAGATCTGATTGTTGAACGGATATGCGGATCACACACATGTTTTTATACTCTTCTTATTTAATAGCTTCTTTTATATTCTTACCTATATGTTTGGTCAAGCTTGTACTTCTAGTTCTATGTCTTGTTTTTCTGTCCATCTGTCAAGCTGGTTCATTGTCATATCTCCTTATAAAACTTGAACGTGCTGTAATTAGGTTTAGTTTTCTGCATAACCAAACTCTATACGGACACGGCCTTTTGGTAGTTTTGAATTTCCAAACTTGCCATATGTGAAAAACCGATTGCCGTGTATATTTTATGTTTAATTGTTTATTTGATGATAAACGCCTTTATATCTTGATTCACATCGGAAACCCCGTTACATTATATCAACTCAATAACTGACGAAACACACAAGGGGTTCACGAAGGGAAGGTACACAGAGGAAATTACTATAGGCTAGTATTTGATAACAATTCTACTGGAAATATAGAAAAATACCTCACATCTCTTAGTTTCGGGAATAACATAATACGGTGGATCAAACCATTCCAAAATGAGAGCAAACGCTGCGTTGTGAATAATGGGTATATTTATGAATTTTTCAATTTACAAAGGGGTTGTCGACAGGGTCAACCATTATCTCCATATATTTTTATCCTTGTTGCGGAAACACTTCCTATCGTCATTAAAAAATACAAGAACATCAAAGAAATTATGACAGAAAACACGGAAATAAAAAGTCCGGTCTCTTGAATACGTTTTCTTCTTCATCTGGTTTATATGTCAACGAGGATATTAAGTCTATGGCAGTGTGGATTGGCCAGAAAAAAGGCAGCACTGCATGTCAAACTATGTCCACACCATAGGATAAACTAGGATCCAGGATGATTCAAGAGTAGTAGTTAGCCGGCTCCATGGAGGCAATGATTCGGGGACTCAATGGGAGCGTTCTAGAAGGGGAAGTTTGGAAGGGGGCAAAGAAAGGTCACTGAGTCACCGAAGGGCACCGGGTAGAGCACGTGGCCCCGGACGTCCAGAGGACGAGGCTATTTTATCGCTTGTAGAGGAAAAGATTCGGAGTCACCAGAAGGGCACAACAAAAGTGGATACAAAATTCTTCTATTCTATAATCAAAACGGACAATGTACGTTTCTGTAACTAATTCGTGTTATACTAGTTTCTTCATATAACTAATTCGTGTTATACTAGTTTCTTCATATAACAATAACAGCGGGTATACTTATACGATATTTCAAATAAATCAATTCTCAGATGCCTCCAAGTAAAGGTTTGAGCAAATACATGTCTCGAGCCAGTGTTTATTTTCATTGAAAACACGACTCACGTATGTATTTACACAACTAGGCAGGCTTTCATACACACCAACTAAGACTCGAAAAAACCATGTTTGGAGTGGCAGTTTATTTTGAATTGAAACAAGAAACCGTCCAGTGTGAATAGATGTATTACAAACATTTTATACTGTGATTCATGCTAAAGATTTCGAAACACGATCAAAGCCGTGAACAACCTCAATTGGGCACGGGTAAACAATATAATTCATCTTTAAAATTAACCCTGAGAGATATGAACATGCATGCTTTGGACGGTGTTCCTTTCACGTGTCATTTCTTGTCGATTTATCTGTCGACACACACCATCCTTGGTTACATGGACATCTAGACCCATCAGAGCTTCTGAGCTATTTCAACAGAGCATTGAAGCGTCAAACTAGGCGTTAGTGGACGTATCCAGAGATGTTCACAGTCACATCCACCTCCACACACACGCATACACACATACACCCATACAATCAAGCAGCCAGATCGAACATAGTCCTATTTCCCCAAACATGCACAAGTGCACCTCGGAACTCCCCTTTTTCTTCTCCTGCACTAGTGAACATATGCGTTTCACCTTAGTTCTACCTCAACAGGACACCCCATATGTCCCAATCAGGCCACGGATGGACCATCTCTACCACAAAACGTCCATTCAAATGCCCTTTTGCACTGCGCATGCGAAGAATGACAGTATTTTCACTACACATCAGTCCAGGCGGCCTTCGGACCAAAGATGAGCTCTACTGCAAAACGTCCATTCAGATGCCCCTTTCTATACTACTCCACGGCTGTGTATGCGCAGGTGCATGGCAGTTCTACAACACACAATTCCAGTCGGACTCTCCACACGACTGTTTAAATAGGATACACTATATGACCCAATCGGGCCAAAGATAGTTCATCTCTACCGCAAAATGTCCATTTTCCACTGCGCATACGCAATGCCCCTTTCTATGCAACTCCACGGCTGCGCATTCGCAGATGGATGGCAGTTCCAGTACAAACCAGTCCAGTCGGACTTTCCCCTACGAGTTTTTCAATAGGATACCCCATACTACCCATTCGGACCGAAGATAGCCCATCTCTACCCCCAAAACTTTCATTCAAATGCCCCTTTCTATACTACGCCAGTCCAGGCGGCCTTCGGATCAAAGATGGGCTCTACTGCAAAACGTCCATTCAGATGCCCCTTTCTATACTACTCCACGGCTGTGTATGCGCACGTGCACGGCAGTTCTACAACACACCATTCCAGTCGGACTCTCCGCACGACTGTTTAAATATGATACACTATACGACCCAATCGGGCCAATGCTCCTTTCTATGCAACTTCACGGCTGCGCATTCGCAGATGGATGGCAGTTGCAGTACACACCAGTCCAGTCGGACTTTCCCCCACGAGTTTTTCAATAGGATACCCCATACTACCCATTCGAAGAGAGCCCATCTCTACCCCCAAAACTTTCATTCAAATGCCCCTTTCTATACTACGCCAGTCCAGGCGGCCTTCGGATCAAAGATGGGCTCTACTGCAAAACGTCCATTCAGATGCCCCTTTCTATACTACTCCACGGCTGTGTATGCGCACGTGCACGGCAGTTCTACAACACACCATTCCAGTCGGACTCTCCGCACGACTGTTTAAATATGATACACTATACGACCCAATCGGGCCAATGCTCCTTTCTATGCAACTTCACGGCTGCGCATTCGCAGATGGATGGCAGTTGCAGTACACACCAGTCCAGTCGGACTTTCCCCCACGAGTTTTTCAATAGGATACCCCATACTACCCATTCGAAGATAGCCCATCTCTACCCCCAAAACTTTCATTCAAATGCCCCTTTCTATACTACGCCACGGTTGCGCGTGCGCCTATGGACAGCGGTTCCAATACACATCAGTCCAGTCGGACTCTCCCCACGAGTGTTTCAATAGAATACCCCATACGACCCATTCGGACCAAAGACAGCCCATCTCTACACAAAAACGTTCATTAAAATGCCCCTTTCTTTAATACTCCACGGCTGCGCATCCGCACATGGATGGCAATTCTACTACGCACCAGTCCTGTCGAACTCTCCCCATGAGTGCTTCAGTATGACAACTCCCATTCGGACCACCGATTGTCGACGCCCACCCCAGATCCGCTTATGCACCACGCATGATCAGTCAGATCTTTTCAGTGAATTCAACCTATGGCCTCGAGACCTATCCCATCGTATTCTACAATGTGAGACAGAAAAAAATAAGGTGCTATACTCCATATCGCAAATGTCCATGAGTGGGTTTCCCACTGTGCCTATCGGGCTGTGTTTGTGAGTCCCATTCCCACCAGCGTCATGGGGATTCCCCTTCTCCCACTGCATAGGTCATTCCCACTTCCCTTTTATGTGTTGTGATGTATCGCTATAATCTTGACGTGCCTGGGGCAAGGTAGGATTGGGACATGCACAGAGATGCCAATTAGCATTGAAGTAACCGAGTGATCTTTGACATCTCCGCATGGACATTCCCGGAGATTTTCGGACATTGCCGGATATGTAATGTGACTGAAGCGGATCTTTGATGTCATTGACCTTTCCCCAAATTAATGATATTCAAAACTAAAAGGTCAATGAGACTAAACATCCACTTTTACTACTACTGTGGTGGTTATTATGGAGCAGTTTGACCCCCGTGAAACTCAGTGGCTGTACAGTTCAATAAGGTAAGTTCCAAGTGTGATTTCTTTGTGAAATTGTCATACATTTAATTTATGTTTGCATTCAAATAACCAAAACAAACTGATCCATTACATGTGAAGTTTTCATCCACACCGTTAGCCATTTGGGAGAAATTTAGCAAACAATGACTGGGGCTATCATTTGAATTTGAAAATTTAAAATTTTACATCTTCTTTGCTTGTCAACCACTTGTCAGTCGTTTGGCGATTTCTTCTCGATGGCTTGTAGTATGTTAATGAAAATTCCCCAATTGTCAATCTAGACATGAGGAAGATATTGAAAGAAGAACAAATTGGGAAAATTAATTATATATTTACAATTATTTTGTACGTAATGAAGAGACTGTGAATTGGGCTTAACCCAGTTAAGTATAAGAACCGCAAATGCAGTGTCAAATTGATCTACAAGTGTCAAACAATACAACCGGAGTGATATTAGTCCAATATAACGTCAAGTTCCGCTGAGAAATACAGAAATATAAAACGAAAATTTAATATTGAAAACGATTTGGTTAATATTGTTTCCTGTAGCTACTACATGGGGAATATAGTGGTCCAGTACTATTGTTCGACACTTGTAGATTAATTTGACACTACATCTGGGGTTCTAAAACTAAACTTGCCCGATTGACAGTCCCAACGGCTAAAATTACTTACAAGATTAATGTAGATATGAAATTATTTTTTTCTCATTTTTCTTCGTTCAATATCTTCCTTGTGTCTAGAATGACAAGTGGGCGAATTGTGATGATAATACTTCAAGCCACTGGGAAGAAATCGCAACAAGACTGATAAAAGGTTAGCAAATTCGAGTAATCAGATTTGTTATCACTTAAATTCATATAACCAACAAATCTAAACCAATACAGGTGGACATTTTTTTGCTCATCCTGTATGGTCACTATATAAGGAATTCCATCTATTTTGCACATTTTCAAGGCAAGGATGAGCCGAGATCCTACGGAGGCATAAATAGGACATGAGTGACAATTAATTATCTCCGATCCCGAGATACATCTTCGACCCGGAGAAACTTATTTCCGACCCCGAGATACATCTCCGACCCGGAGAAACTTATCTCCGACCCGGGGAAAATTAACTCCGACCCCGAGATACATTTCCGATCCGGAGAAAATTCGACACGGAGAAACATCTCCGACCCCAAAATACATCTCCGACCCCGAGATACATCTCCGGCCCGGAGATAACTGACCAATGAGAGTCGAGCTCACAAAGACGCCATTGTTATCGGAAAATAAACATGGATGGATCCTCGCACACACAAAAATGGCGGTAACGATTGCTGCAACACCATTGGTCAATTATCTCTGGGCCGGAGATGTATCTCTGAATCGGGGATAATTTTCTCCGGGTCGGAGATGTATTTCCGGGTCGGAGATAATTTTCTCCGGGTCGGAGATAATTTTGTGGACGAAAAGATAATTTTCATCCATGTTCTATCTATGCTTCCGTAAGATCCAATGCAAAAAAACGAGACAATGAATTTAATTTGTAACGTTATCGGCGATCATAGTGAACAATGGCTAAATTCTGTATCAAACAGTTGTTCATCATGTTTATCGTGGCGAGGAGGCCAGAGAAGCACATGGCATCATGGAATCTTTAATGCGGCGCTTTATTTTAATGGTCGTTATATACCACCACACCAATTGTAGTCTCCATACGATGAACACGGTCTGTTATCATATTTCGTGTAACATGCAAACTCACAGTCCCGTAGAGGGAAGCATTTTATAACACGATTATTGTTTTACGACCCACAATATCGTGTAACAAAGGTACTTACCATGATTGCCTATCAATGTGACGGTTTCACTATGTGTTTTTTACCAATGAATTCATTGTAATGGACACGGGCT
>JAVTVY010031520.1:0-13430 GCA_036873755.1 Hanleya hanleyi | reverse complement strand
TTGCCTGGAAGTGCGTATCGGAACATGGTAATATATCCTGCTAGTAAGATAAGTAGAGTTAAAAAGGCTATGAACACAGCGGTACAGGAACATAAAAGAAAAGTAATTACGACGGCTCTCTAATGGGGGGAGGTTAAACTGCTTACATAACAATTGATAGTTACCTCCGGAATATGACACATTGGACTTAAAACACATAAACTTCATAAACTTTCTTTGGACAGTCTCAATTCGTGCGATAAAAGTTTTCTGGTGAGGACTCCACACTTCGCAAGCATATTCTAGTTTGCTTCGGACAAGTGATATATACAGAGATTTGATTGCCTTAGTATCAGTAAATGATTTGCAATTCCGTCTAATAAAACCAAGCATTCGCTTTGCTTTACTAATAACTTTTTCAACATGAGATTTAAAACACAAATTATGGCTTAAAATCACACCCAAATCTTTCACTTCTTTCACACACATCAAACACTCTCCATATAATCTATACACAAATTCAGTCGTTTTATGCTTTGTAGTGAAGTTAATAAATACACATTTAGCAATGTTAAGGGCTAGTTTCCATTTCTTACACCATTCGCCTAGACGTTCAATATCTTCTTGTAACAAAATACAATCTCTACTACATTTGATGGTTTTAAAGAATTTAGCATCATCAGCAAATAAAAGACATTTAGTGTATCTGAGAGTAGACGGAATATCATTGATGTACATTAAAAACAGACTGGGCCCCAAGACGGAACCCTGGGGCACACCGGACGATACATAACTCCATTTCGAAAACGCACCGTTAATTGTAACTCGTTGTTTTCGTTGGTGCAGATAGGAAGAAAACCAATTCAACATATTTCCTGAAATATGCATGCTTGCTCTCATTGAAAGCGCCTGTTCTTGTGTTGGTGATTAAATCTTGTGTCCACAAATGTGGACGCAGGGATCCAAGAGGATATCATGGACACAGTCGGGTCACCCATGACCAGATTCGAACGGAACCTGTACGCAACCCGCTGCAAGATTGTGTGGGACCACCAGCCTGGTTATAAAGACATGTACTCCCACACTAACGCACCTCACTTTCACCAACTTCCTGATTGCTAGCTAGTGACCAGTTCAGGACAGCTACTCGCCACATACGGTATATATAAGAAGTCAAATACAATATTCGTTAATCCAAATGTACACCTGTATATGCACATCCTGTGGCAAATACAAGAGCCAGATTCAACACCCAGTAACCAATGTCGTCCATACAGATTCACATGACATTCACACCGAAATCCCAGCAGGAATAGAATAAAGTATACACAAGATATTGTTTCGCGAGAGAGAAGCGGTCAACTGTTTTTAATGTGACGGTTTTAATCAACGTCACAAAACATTTTTGCAGAAACTTGCATAAAACGGAGCTATACCACCAAGCCCCTCCACTCAAAGTTTCTCAAATTTGGTGATACATATCGAATGCTGATAGCAAAATACGAGCGTAGCGTGCAGGATCTATGGCGTTACGTTTCATAACTTGTGTCTAATTCCGCTTAACCCGGGGCTAGGGGCCGTATGAACCCATGTAATTCAAGATCCCCATGGTGTTCATATGAAGTCACAATCTAAGCGTGACTGAGATACATCATTCTCTAGATGACGAGTTTACAACGAATATCACATGGATTAAGAATACTGACCAGTGGCATCATTGAAAACTGTTAACCGCGTCTCTCTTGCAGGAAACTAGCCTATGTTTATGTATAATATGATTGTCTTTTTGAATTTGGTGCTAATGCTTTTATATGGAATATGAAATAGGTCTTTGGATCATGGACGCGGATATTCTTTAATGGACGACGGCTGAATTATGAATGACGGACCAGCCACTTGTAATTCATTCTTTCCAATTTCTTAAAAGATAACGTGGTTCAATAGCTGTTGGTTCACAAAGCGAACCACCCTTTATGAGTTCATTCGAGCTTCCATTCGGGTCTTACGAGACTGAAGCTTGGCTTCAAAGGTGTGACGTAACAACATTACGTTCAACAGTCCCCATGTAGGCGACGCCGTGAAGGATGTACCCACATTCTCTGGATTTAGGCATATATCTTGATAAAAAAGAAAAGGCGTTACTCGCGATCCGAAACAAGGATTATAATTCAACATTGTTATCCATCCCATTCTGGATAGTAATATTCCAGAATATTTTGCATATGGGGTACATATCTCACATACTGACATATGCTATATATCCTGTGAAAGAAATGTTGATTTCAGTCAAGATCACCAAACGTTATTGCAATGGAACCGAATCGACCAGTTCATTCCATCAATCACTTTGACTCAAAGTTTTACGTTTGTTGACACACTGATGACAAACACCAATCTCTGGCTCTACGCTTAGTGGCCTGTGTCCACTTCAACTAAATGCGAGACTATGAACCGTGTGAGTTTACTGTAATAATAGAATTTATCGTGCTCATATTCACAGACACAATCAAAGCGTGACTGCGGTCCTGCATGCATTACACTCGACTGGAAAATTCATTTGAATTGACGAATGCTGGTGTCAGTAATACTGAATTCACTAAAACAAGGAACATGGCGATGTCTTGCCGGCGTTATTGAAAACTGCGTATCGCCTCTCTCTTGCAAGAAACCAACCTGTGTCTATTGATGTTATGCCTGCTTGGATTCGGTGCTAAATGTGCCATATGAATAAGGTATTTCAAGTATGGACGGGCAAAAACTTGGACTACAACTGGTTAAGAACGTCGGATCGGGCGTTTGTATCTTTTGGATTGACCTTAGAAAGGAAGGTACAGTATCCCAAAGTTATGGACTCCAAAACCTTATCACAAGCGCGCATATCTCTTTACGCCAGTATTCGCGTTTTATCAGAATTTCTGTTGGACAAGATAACCCTTCTTATCATCCCAAAAGGTAATTCGCTTTCAGATCGATTTGAGCTTTCGAGGATTTTAGAAAGATCGGTTATATTGGATATTTTTAAATGGTACACAGTTCGAATTCCGTCGAAGATAGATTGCCGATCAAAGCGAGATCTCATTCCTGCCTGAGCAGTAGTTCGAAATAAAATGCTTCTAGGATGAATTTCCATCAGCCATGATTTGTCATAGTTGAGAAAGCCGAGGCTGTACGTATCTGGCATGTGCGAATCTTGACGATCAGAATCAAGGCAACAAGTCTGGTCGTAGAATTAGTGATGCACCCGAGATCCATTTTAATGGGTCCATATATGAACATCTCATGTTTGAGTAAAATCACGTATTTCAAGTTATCTGCAGGATAAAGGGATATTCAGGTCGTCCATAGTATCAATGATGTTATATACTTGATCGACACCTAAATGAATGTAATGAGCCCAAAATATCAATCATTATTATGCAATCGGCAAGCTCTCATAACTTATCTTTGACCCGAGACGTACTTCTGTGAGTCGATATCGAACTACACACTGGAGCTCTAAGCCTATAATTAGCCATGTATAGTTCAGGGCAATGCACCATATAACGTCATTTGACAAAATTTAACGCTGCCAATACAGAAAAGCTGAATTCCTTGCACTATCGTATGCAACTGTAGACCGTCACAAACAATATACATATTTGTCATGCGTAGATACATTGTACATACGAGACTGGCGTGGTTTAACATTCTGGTGTGAAGGGTTTTGGCCTACAATTACTCCAACCTCAAATGGCAGTGCGAATTATCTCAGTCATGTACTTAGGTCTTTGGCAGATTCAACTCCTTTGTCTCTACATACCGAAATAGTTTCGGATATACACTAATACATAGAGAAAAACACTACACATAATGTAGAATATGAGCTAAAACTGTATATTATACTGCTAAACCGGTATCGTGGTTTCACTCACTTTTCAATAGCATGATACACATTTGTAACACTAATACATATATACACCTAAATATATAGTAGTTACTGAAGAGAAATATAAACATGTAAACGATGCGATATGAACACCAGTCATGACTAAGTTTCACAGGTGCGTGCTGAAACCTCCAACGCTATTCTGACTAATTTGCATTTCATGGAATATCGGAACTCAGTTTGTGGCCAGTACAATTGCACTGTAATTTTCGACAGTCTACATAAATTTTTCTATCTGACAAGTAATATTATTGTAGTGAACATTCGGATAAAAAATAGAATACATTAACGACACCAAGACAAGGTAATCATTGTTCGCGAACTATCGTAATTTGTCACCGTAGAACCATGGGATTAAGACTGCTGTAATTTCGAATGAGTTCCTGTGATAATGTTTTGTGTCGTTTTACTTAGAGAAGCTGTTATATATATGTCCTTCTGAAAGGACCACGTATGTTTAGATGAGTAAATGGTCCGAGAACAGGTGCGATAGAAGTGCCCAAAATAAAATATTGCATATACAAAAAAATTGTTCTGTTGTAATGAAGTATAATATTATATTTTATATTCAGAAAGGCTTCAAGGCACTGACTCTCATCATTCTCGATTAACAGGACCGTGAGGTATAGTGCATTTGTGCAAAATCGCCAACTTTGAGGCAAAAACACCTCATATTTCTTTCTGTAAACATATGATAAGATAAATGATAACCGGAACCAGCTTGATATATACAAGCTCGGTAAAGTTAGCAACCGGTTCATTATTCACTTTCAGCCGTGGATTCGCGCGAATAGGCGGCCGTGGATTCGCGAATGTGCGGGCGTCGATTCGACCGTTTTTGCCCCACTGAATATGCGGCCACGTATTCGGACTAAAAAAAGCGAATACACGGCCGTCGATTCGTCAGAATATGCCAGTGAGTCATAACCACCGATTATCCAAAAACCTCACAGTTATAATATACCTGAAAATCATCGGAAATGCACAATGCGATTATAGTAATACTCCATACATACTTTTGGAAAGAAAGATAAAAGATCAGTTCCGTAGTATTGCATAAACTATCATTTACCACCATACCGATTAGTTCATACAGTCAACCAGGTTACTGATTAGGCCTACCACTTAACCCTATCTGGCCTGGGCCATTTGGGGTGTATCGCAGCCTGGGGGGCGGAAAGTGCCCCCCTAGTGAACTTTTCTCTGCTGCTCCGAAACGACAAAACCGAGGAGGCTGAAACTTTGTGACTTTTAAGCTTGTATTCTTGGGGTCATTTTGAGCCTATTTTCAATAACCCCTGGGCAGAGGATGATGGGTAAATTCAAAATGGCGGCCATGTGGTATCCGCGAAAGTAGTGTTTTTCACTCTTTTCGCCCCATTTCCTGACATTTTCTTTGCCTAAAAGGCATTAAAAGTATTTTGTTTATGCAAAACTAATTATTTTCTATTTTATTAGATTTTTTTCGAGAGAAAAATCTGAAAATTGAAAATTTCGAAAAATTGACCCCAAAAGGCCGAAAAATGGCTTCCGAGAACATTACGTGACTGTGACGTCATCATGGCGGCCATGTTGGCTTTTTTTTGCATTTTGCGGTAGAGCTTGAACCCAAGATACTGTGTGGTAAGTTTCAGCGCTCTAGCCTTAGTGGTAGAGAAAATATATAGGGGGCACTTTCCGCCTCCCCCCCCCCCAGGCTGCGATACACCCCAAATGGCCCAGGCCAGATAGGGTTAAGTAGTAGGCCTAATCAGTAACCTGGTTGACTGTATGAACTAATCGGTATGGTGGTAAATGATAGTTTATGCAATACTACGGAATTGATCTTTTATCTTTCTTTCCAAAAGTATGTATGGAGTATTACTATAATCGCATTGTGCATTTCCGATGATTTTCAGGTATATTAACTGTGAGGTTTTTGGATAATCGGTGGTTATGACTCACTGGCATATTCTGACGAATCGACGGCCGTGTATTCGCTTTTTTTAGTCCGAATACGTGGCCACATATTCAGTGGGGCAAAAACGGTCGAATCGACGACCGCACATTCGCGAATCCACGGCCGCCTATTCGCCCGAATCCACGGCTGAAAGTGAATAATGAACCGGTTGCTAACTTTACCGAGCTCTTGATACAGCATACTCGCTGTTCCAATATGTAGCCGTAGACCAAATCTGGTTCTGGTTATCGTTTATCTTCATGTGTTTACAGAGAAAAATAGGAATTGTTTACTTCTCAGAATCAACTATTTTGCACGAATGCACTACTTCACAGCCCTGCACTCAGTGCCTTGAAATTTTTCTGAGTATACAATATAATATTGTACTTCATGCCAATTGAACAATTACTTGTAGTGGTAGTATTTTATTTTGGTACTCTGTATTGCACCTGTCCTGGGGTCGTTTACCCATCTAAAGATAAAAGGTCCTTTTGTGAAGAGGGTTCTAATGAGTATCAAACCAGAGATCGTGGAGGTTACAAAGACATATATATTCAGATACATATATCAGAGAACAAGTATGGTAACCTACTTATAGTAAAACTTGATTTTTTTTAATTATAATCTGCTCTCTCATGGATGCGACTAGATACAGAAATTATCAAAAGATAATCACTTAAAGGTATATGTTCCTTCCCATACAACCAAACGTTATACTGACGTTATTCAGATACATATATCAGAGAACAAGTATGGTAACCTACTTATAGTAAAACTTGATTTTTTTTAATTATAATCTGCTCTCTCATGGATGCGACTAGATACAGAAATTATCAAAAGATAATCACTTAAGGATGTCCGCTGGTGGTAAATCAAAGTAATTAACTTTTTGAATAATGTGTGTTGTTGCATTCATAATTGTGTAATATGAGGAAAAACAAAGAAAAAAATATAGGTTGGTGTGCATTTTTTAGCTGTAGGCAACGTTAAGTGGACTGACCCATGCTCAATTTGATAACCCAGAATGCATAGGGAATAGCCCTAGTTTCGAAGCATATTCATGAACAATTCATATAAATAGTATTTAACTTTTTCTTATATTCTAACTGTTTGCAGATAATCACAATGTCTATCAAAATTTAGCAAATTGGATGGATGTTGGTGTGCAAAATTCTCGGCTAAAAGGCTTTTAAAGGAAATCCCCATCTCTTAACCTAGGGAAGGGAGATAACCCAATAGAAAAACAGGCAAAATGGCTGCCAAAGTCAAAAACCACCAGCGGACATCCTTAAAGGTATATGTTCCTTCCCATACAACCAAACGTTATACTGACAATCTCCTTGCTTCGTATGGAAAATCCTAATAAAGGCGTCGGTGTGGAGGATATATACCCAGACACCTTTTGGATGTGATTTTTATGAAGCAGCATATTCAGATATATATAATTCTGAAAAAAATGAAAATAATTTACTCTTATGCCGACTTTACGAAGAATTGATGATTAAAATTTCGTCTTTGTAAGCCACTCCTTTCTCGATAGTAAAACTGATGGTCCTACATATGGCGTATACATATATTTCATCCAGTCGCATTTACGAGATACTGTGATAATGTACTTCAAGTTTCTTCAATTTTGTGATAAATATAATTAACTGACGAGAAGTATTATTAACCTGGTGCGCAGGATCTCTGGGACTAGGCTAGAAGAGTTGAGCCGTGGGAACATCTTGTAATATAAGATCGGTATGGTGTATAAATAAACAGTCATAACCAAAAGCTGACTGAGATACATTATACTCCTTAGAAATCGGCCTGGAAATTAATTTGGATGATACAGGACAGCGATAAGGAATTCATGATAGAAGCAACACGATGTCTTTCCGGCATTATTGAAAACTGCTGACCGCTTCTATTTCGTAAGAAACTACACTGTAAATGTGGCGTATAGGATTTAAACACCATCATGACACGTTTAGGTCTAAATGTGTTTAGGAAAGTGTTGAAAATCGATACACATTTTTATTTTGACACATCACAAATTAAACACGTTGTGAATATAAACACATTCCGCAACACATAAGTATATGACATGTTTAGCATTTAAACACATTTCATGGATCTTGACACATTCCTAAACACATTCCTAAACGCGAATATTTTAGGCGTTTAATTCAGAACACAATCCTAAACACAATAGAGTAGCACAAAGCATGACATGTTTAGCATTTAAAAAAGGATTTTTTATTTCACCGTAGTCTTCGCTTCATTGTCATTCATAAATGTATTGTTCATTCGGCATCATGTAATGGTCCAAATCATGAAATGTGAGCGCTGTCATTGTGGGAAATAATTATATTCCGGAAAAAAATTTTTTTTAATTTTTATTAACAACATCAGCAATATCGACGAAGACACCCAAGAACAGACAATCCATGGTGGTGACCGGTACACTTGGCTGTTCGACTTCCCCGTACCATACACTTTCTCCCCCCCCCCGCCCCCACCCCCGTAGGCCTACACGTGTAGTTTGTGCTTTTCACGCATTGAGTTATCACCCGTAGCTATGCTTTTCTGTACTGGAGATAAATAAAGGTAGTTTTATAACAGGAACTACGGTAAGAAACGTCGATGAACTTTCTTATAGTGGAGGAGTAGTTCTACAGCCGAGTTTGAAATAGTTTAGTTTACTTTTTCAATTTGCTCTGTTCATTTTCTTACATGGCAGTGTGACTATTAATGAATGTCACAGGACCTACAAAATAGGGTAGGCATTATAGGACCCTGACGCGAAATGAACTCTTGGACACCCCCCCCCCCAAGTTGAATCCTGCCTATATTAAGATGGGCACTGCCCAAGTCAGAATCAGCAGTGATTTTCATCAAAAGTAGGTCAGCTCAGAACTTGCTGGTAACAGTCCCCTAATGCACCTTCATGCCAAAAATCAAGGTTCTAATGTCAACGGTTGTCTTTATTTTGCCGACGAAAGAATTCGGATGAACTGACTCACTCATTACCGGACAATTTGCAAATGAGAGCCTACTTCATAGGAATAAGGACACTGTGGACCTTGGTCACATTCTGCTAAAACTAAAAAGTCTTACAAAGTTGCAGTGTAGGCCGAGGGGGTCAGAATGCATTGTTCGCTCAGTCAATCAATGACAAACTACTCACTATGACTATAGTAAAAACTGCCTGCATGCAACTATTTTCAGGATTTTGACTGGAAGACTCCTGTACCTGTGGATAGACTATGGGGTGTCTCTATGTTGATATGACAGATCAGTGCTCTCCACTGGAGGTGGCCATCAAACTGAAAAATGCTTTCCATCTGCCACAGGCTTCTGTTGAAGGTTTGTAAATATATATGAATTCCTGAGTAGGCGATGCACAAAGTGATAACTCAGTTGGGAGTGGGGGGGGGGGACGTCAGAGCATAGGGGATTCAAACATAATCAGGGTGGGGTGGGGGCTTGGGGGACCAAATTCTTACTCAAATTTACCAACAGCCATTCAAGTGCACCTCTTGCCTCTTGTTCATGTTGTTGGCAACTTTTAAATCCACCTTTAATTAGTGTTAGAGTACCGGTACATGTATTTTGTGAAAATATTTCATATGATTTATCAAAACTTCAAATGCATGTGTAAACAAGTATAGGTCTATCATCTCTGTTCTTTATAAATGTATGGGAGATATAATCACGAAGGATGCGTTCTGGCTCAGTGAAAGTGACAACCCTTTTTGACATTTCTGTTTTACAGTTTTATGCCATATATATTTGGAAAGCTTGAATTACATATATTAATAATCCATCGAGTACAGTAATGGTGTTTCATACTCCCTTGAATAAGTACATTCACATGATTGTAATCAAACAATACTGGTAATATGAGTTATACAATTACATGTATACCTATTTATATAATATATTAATATTTTAATAGAAAGAAGATGCCAGAATCAAAAGTTACGATGTACTGGAACACCTCACTCGAACAGAAGATGGTGTGAAGTATGCAAAGTGTTCCTGCAACACTACAGATCTAATTTGCAGAAAGGATGTAAGTACTGTTGATGAGAAATCTCGACTTCTTTTGTTTGATTTTTAACTTTAGAGCCCCAAAGAAGCTTATTCATTTGGAGTTAAAAATACTGGCTTTGCTTGCCTTACAAGTTCTTTGTGTAGCTTGCCCATGCAGCTGTAAAGAACCATGAAACTCTTAACTCCACCTGGGAAAGTTGTTGATTGTCAAACCATGCTTTTTCTTTCAATGTCAAGAAAAACAGATAATCACTTCCAAGTATGCATTGCATAGTATGAATTGGTACCAAATTTAAAGATAAAAGCCTAATTGTGGACAGAAAAGAGCTCATCAGAAGATAGCAGACATTCAGTTTCGTCCCCTGCAGTACTATGACCTAAATCATTTCTATAGAAAAGGTCACTTCATCTATTCTCTGTTGAGAAGCATTTCTCTGGATCATTGAGTGCATTTCATATGCCATTTCACCAGTTGAGAAAATCTGTGATTGCCTTATAGTGTAATTTAAATTAGGTACCCTTGTAGGAGTGGGTGAGTGAGTAGTAGGGTTTAGCGTCGTTTTCAACCTTGTTTCAGTGATATCACGACGGTGCCTCATGTACCATAACACGAGAGTGCTCACAGTTCCTATAATTACCCTGGACACTGATCAGTCCAGCCAGTACAGCACCCTGTCTCTTGTCCAAGTATTGACCGAGCTTAACAATGCTTAACTTCGGTGATTCGACAAGAACCGGTGTGTACCCTTGTAGGATTACTGTATTCTGTTGTTAACTTTAAATCTGGTAAATTGCAGGGGTCGAAATATTCCAAATAATTTACCTGTCACAAGAGACAGGTGACTAAAAGCTTTACCTGTCACCTTTAAGAATTACCTGAACATGCTATCGTTGAAATTGTCAAGTACATGTATTTCAAGATTAATGACAAAGCTACATGTTGCAAGCTAACAATAAATTAATGACACATTGTTTCCATGTACCAAGTAGCAGCTGTTTGAATGGATTTTGTCAAAGATATATTTTGAACATCAAAACAAATTTATTGGCAACCTGTCACTGGAGTCTAGAGACAGGTATTTTATTTCTGTACCGGTCTTTCAAAAATTACCTGTCCGGGACAGGTAGACAGGTGTAAATTTCGACCCCTGAATTGTGATGGCCTAATGAATAAGAACATCTGCCCTACAAGCCATGTGTTTTGGGTTCAATCTCGGGCCGCAGGAGTTGAAATTTACACATGTCTGCCTCCCCTGGTAATTTTATAAAAAGACGGGTAGACAAATAAAATACCTGTCTCCAGTGACAGGTAGCCAATAATTTATTTTATTTTTATTTTGGTGTTCAAAATATATCTTTGACAAAATTCATTCAAACAGCTGCAAATTAATGCATGGAAACAAGGTGTCATTAATTTATTGGTAACCTGTAGCTGCTTTGTCGTTAATAATTGTGAATTACATGTACTCGACAATTTCAACGACCGCTTCTTCAGGTAATTCTCAAAGGTGACCGGTACACTTTTTGATCTGCTGTCTCGTGTGACTGTTAAATTAGTTTTAATATTTTGACTCCTGGGCCGGGTCAGCTTGAAAATTGTAACTTGTTGCTTGCTAATTTGGACTTAGTTTTAAGAGGATAGATCAAAGGCTGGGGTCCCTGTGTCAGGATAACATTCAGACTGACAGGCCGGAAAGGACTACACTGATATTGGGGTCTGTCTGGATCATAAATTAAAAAAAAAACTTACTGGTATCAGAGTTTTCTGAAATTTGGTTCTATCCCAAATTGCTCATGTGGTTGGTGCGGGGGCGGGGGGAAGGGGGGGGGGTCACTACAAGTCAGTTGGAATGGCTTTTTTATGACAGTCTGGCCACCGGGGGCACCACCATTCATACCCATTCACATCCTGGGGTCAAATCACAATTGTGAATCTTTGGGGATTTTTATTAACGTTGATTCTCTGTTATTTCACAGCTGAAAGAGTCAAGTGGGACTTCAATACGAAGAGCCTGAAGAGCCAGAGTCCGTTGATATTAATCACCCTCACAGATGTCTGAGCTGGGAACAACAGTTTCAGTGTTGGAAATTTCAGCTGGAAGTGAAATCACGGGTGCCATGCAGCTCTTGCTCCTAAGTTTAAATGTTTAAAAGTTTAACTTTTGTTGAATTTTTGGCTACAACATACATCTGAAATCGATTGGAACTTTCCTTATAGAACTTGGAACCCAATACAATTCTTGAATGAAGGTACAGTGTTTATATAGATTTATTCAGTACTTTGAATGTACATAATTTTTGCCCATGTGCATTCCATGAATTTGGGGGCATTCTGACACCGCAGAAAGGACATACATTTTCCTATTGTGTGGCCACTTTTTCCATCTGAGGAGTAACCACATTGCTAGCTCACTATGTTTGTTCATGGGCATATCTTGGGAACACTTGAGCTTCCGTTCTTGTTACGATGAAAGTTCATTTCACGAAATTCCAATATGAGTGGCGCGGGTGTGATGATCATGGTAGCAGTGCACTAATTGATAATAAAATTCAACTAACTGAGAACTTTACTATTATTCCTTTCATTTATTGTTAGATTTTTTCATTGAGGATTGTGAATATCTAGGAATAAGCAACAACACCTATATCTTACAACTTGTAGTCCATGCACAATTGTGAATTCATCAGATTGCAACTATTTTCTTTCCATCAATTTGTGTTTTGCTGTTCCTGGATGTTCATCTGAATTCTATGGTGTTTGGATATCACATATCAGCAGGCATCGAAAGACATATTGGGAATATACCACCGTTGACATCAGAATGAAGGCCAGTTCACTTCCGACATACAATTCTTGAGTCCGAGTATATTACACAGCAAACCAGCAGGGAGAATATTTTTGTACTGAAACATGTTCACAGACAGGACACAAAATTTGTGTTTAAATCCATGACATGTAATGAATTTAAACATGTATGCATTTAAACATGTTAAAAAAAGCGGACAAATTTTGTGTCTAGTTTTCTGTTTAGGGTTATGTTTAGCTTCGTGTCTAGATTCTAAACACAATATTCCTAAACATGTTTAGCTTTGTGATTAGGGTCTAATCACAATCTTCCTAAACATGTTTAGCTATGTGTTTAGGCTCTAAGCACAATATTTCTAAACGTATTTAGCTTTGTGTTTATGGTCTAAACACAATATTCCTAAACATGTTTAGCTTTGTGTTTAGGATCTAAACACAATAATCCTAAACATGTTAGCATTGTGTTTAGGGTCTAAACACAATATTACTAAACATGTTTAGCTTGTGTTTAGGCTCTAAATAGTAAACATTTATAAACAATGTTTCTATTTATTAACAAATCAAACCTGTTTCAATTCTATGCCATTAATCTCCGTCAGGAAGATGATACAACGTAGAAAACGGAAGTTAAAACTAAAAGTTAGCTCCCCTAGGCGGAGAGTTGTCCGCCCCTAGGAGAGCCTCCCATTCACTCCAGTGCATTACTATAAAGGTGTCTGCACAAACCATTCTCGTCCTCT